>BHFT01020252.1:0-18909 GCA_004320025.1 Laticauda laticaudata | reverse complement strand
GAGAGAGAGAGAGAGAGAGAGAGAGAGAGAGAGAGAGATTGCAATCTTGGTGATCTCTTGGATAGTAACATATTTCCATATTGCTTGAATGTATGTTTCAGAGTGTATAATGAACAAAAAACCTATCCATGTTCTTATGACTATTTTACAATTTATTTTGTGAAATTAATCTGAAACAGGGACCTATCTGCATAGAAAACTGAGAGAATGGGCAATATAAAGGCCTGTAAGAGATTTCATTAAACAGAATTGCAAAAACAGCAGAGCAAAAGAATGTTATTTTATTGGTTTTAGAAGCCCCCCCCAAAAAAACAATTCCCTTACCTTGATAGCAAATGGCTGAACCTAATGAACCTTCAATCAAAGGTAAAGAAAATTGTGAACTCAAGTCAAGAAAGGCTGTTATACACTTAACAATAGAAATATTTTTTGTGTGATAAGCAGAGACAAAAACAATGCAATTCCTTTAAAAAAAATAATTGGCTGAATGAAATTCATTTATTACAACTTATATACATATCCCATGTAATCTATAAGTAAAATACTTATAAAAACACTTAGTCAAAAGCAGTATAGAGTAATATACTCTGTACTAAGTAAAAACATATAGACAGGGCTTTTTCCTGATTTGCTTCTGAAACACCAGAAATACATTTAATTTACATTAAAAACAGGTTGTCTACTAGTCAGGATCCTGGGGAATATATATATTTGTAAACAAGCCAATCTAATTCTTACATTCTGGAATAAGAGATGGAGGAATCCTTCATAATTCTTCCTACTGTGAAGTCTGGAACATCAGCATTACATAGCAAAAGGTTTTGTGGTTGTGTGAGAAGTGAGGCTGCCTGCAAAATGGTCAGAATCTGGGCTGCTGGTGCCCTGTCTCTTTAAGACCTGTCAATAGCCAGCTCAACAATGTCTGGCTGGGTGTGGTGGTATCGGACTTATAATGTTAGTGTGGGAGTGTGAAAGAAGGTGGTGTGTGTTTGTTCGGAAAATCCATAATGTCTCAATCCACCTAAGGCAAATTTACTTATTGTTCTCCAGAGCAGTAGTCGAATAGGTGAAAAGCAGTATAGTAAACTGTGACTACCAATCTTTGAATACCTGTGAGAGTGTTACCTAGAGACCAGGTATGCTTGTCTTGGTTCTCTTGGGTTTTGGAGTCCACTAACCTGAGAATATGTAAAAGAATCCTTAACAGGAATATATCTTGCTTCTTCTTCAGTGTATAGTATCTTTTTATACATCTATATATATCTTCATTTTCAGAAAATGAAAATGAATTGAGCTCATTTTTTGTTAGTAAATGAATGGTATAGTTGTCAACAATATAGAAGAGATTTGCCATTGGATACTTTAGGCATTTTTTTAAAAAAATAAAATAAAATCTAGTCTAATTTATATCTCTGAAATTTTGTAGTAGTCCAAGAGATCTACTTACAAAGTCCAACCATGCTTACTCAACCCCATAGGATTGACCAAATAATAATCTTAGTTAAACCATGGCTTTCTACTTTCTTACCCTTGTGTCTGTACAATGGTTGCATCCAAATACAGTGGCCATTGAAATATCCAGTTACTTCTGTTTTCCTTTCAAATCATCAAACACAAATTCTCTTTATTTCAGGAAGCAAGACGTACCGTTTTAACAGTTCAAATAATCTCATGAGTGTCGTAGGCTTCATTTTGCTATAACTGAAAGGGGAAAGTTTGAATTATCCTTTAAATTATCACAGGGGCTAAAACTGGCAGAATATACCATTTAGAAATACTTTCTAATATCAGCTGTAACAACTTTCAGCAACATTTTGAAGGGAGAGGAAAAAAAATGAGGTTGTGTGCAAACAATATTTCACTAAAAAGAAAAGCATTTTCATTACCCTACAATTCCAGTTCCAAGGCCGTGTCTCTCTAAGTCAGGATTGATAATCTCATTTGGTTTATATTCAATTGTTAAATGAGTATAATCAAAGGTACTAGGAAAAAACATGGTGTTGATTTCTGAATTATATGGCAAATATTTCATTGCAATTGCCGCATGTAACTAGATTTTAGACAGCTTTTCTTACTACGCTGTCTGGATATTTATTCTAGAGATTTGGAATGAATGCGGTAACATTTCTCTTACAATGGGCAACAATGGATTTTTTAACACTTGTAAAATATGTTTTCTGCCCTTAAGCATCTGTTTAATGATGGTGGTTTGTTTTTTAGAATATAACTGAGGTCACCATATCATAAGTAAAATGTTTTCCCCCTATGTTCGCTAAATCAGATTGACTGATTGATTATGTGCCATCAGGTCTGTTCTAACTCTTAGCAATCACATAAACTGCCCCAAATCAGGCCCTTCAATTCAAGTCATAATGCACCATTACTAATTTAATCCACATCTGCATTGCTCTTTGTTATCCGATTCTTTTCATTCATCCCACCTTTCCAACAAAGTGAACTTCTCATTATGTGTCTCAGCACAATGTACACAAAATGTGATAATCTGAACCTAGTCATTTGTACCTTGAGTCAAAATTCTGAATTGATTTGTTCTTTGATCTATTTGTTAGATTTCTTGGCTATCCGTGATATTTTCCAAAGTTCAAAAGCATTATAGAATATCATATAGTTTCCGTAGAGGGGAATATCATTGCTTGCACAATTCTGATCTTTTGAGTAAGATACCTATCTTCATTTCTACTCTACCAATTGCTAATCTGTGGCATATTTCTTGAATCCCAGTTCCTCCACTAATGATCCCAAAGGTGCTTTTTCAGGAGGCAACTGGACTTTCTTGTTTTTTGTTTTGAAGGTGTTTCAGTTCTCATCCAAGAAGTTTCTTCAGCTCTGACAGGATAATGGGGAATGGAAGAATCTATCCTGTCAGAGCTGAATAAACTTCTAAGATGAGAAACGAAATGTCTTCAGAACCAAAAACAAGAAAGTCCAGTTGCCTCCTTAAAAAGCACCTTTGTGACGACCATGACCTGAATGACTGAGAATCTCTGCAGACTTCACTAGTGACAGGAGCTTCAATATCTCTGTGGACAATTCTAAGGTTGGTTGCTATGCTTGTTGTCAATAGTTTGTCTTCTTCTATACAGTTAATATAGTCTCATTTTTATTGTTCTCATTAGCTTCCATTATTAGAGCTTGCAGAAATTTGCATTTCCAGAAATAGAAGTGTCATCATACATGTTATTAATGTTTCTTCCTCCAGTTTTAAATCCATGCTTCCTGGATCCAGCATATATAATATATTTGTATACAAAGTTTGTAACAAACTCAACACAGAAGTTTGTAACAAACTCAATACAGAAGCCTGATGATGGCAGATGAGATTCTGCTGAAACGTTGCTACAACTTTAACAGAACTACAATGACGTGGGATAATACCCGATATATAAAAATAGTTATTCATCAGTTCCTGTAGCCTTCCATCTTTGTAGTTCTGAACTGACTTCATCTTCTAGTACTTGAGAGTCTTGCAAATAGGGGATATCTTATTAGATGTAGACATCTCTACCATAAACAACTTTCATACACTCCTTCCATCTTCATTTGATATTCTTGAAATCAGTTACTATCTATGTATTAGCATCGATCAATGGTTGGAGCGTCTTTCCAAGTTTGGAGATATATTTGGAAGACTTTCCTTCCATTTCAGTGTCTTTACAGATGTTGGAATATTGTTCCTTTTCTCTTATAACACATCTTAAAAATGCTTTATTATATTTTTTCCTGAGGCCTTTGCCTTAGCTTCTCCTCTCTTTTTGGCAATTTCCAACCAGTTTCTGTTTTCTGCTTCTTGGGTTTTGACTCCTTTCATATTTGTCCTTAAGAATTATATTATTTCATTCCATAGGTTTTTTTTCTTGTTTCCGTATCAATGAGGTAAATAATTCAAAATAATTCTTAACATTCTCCTCAAAAATAGAGGATACATGCTCAAGATCATATTGTGGATACTGATTGCTTTTGTTATTCTGCTTTAGCTTGATGTGGGAACTGAGCATAAACAGCTTATTATTTAAAATATTAATATCTCCCAATTCAATGGCTGTCTGCTGGGAAAATACCAGAGTATTTCAACTTTGATAAATATTTTTTTAAAAAGAGATTGATTTTTCACTCACTGTTAAAGTATGTTCCACAAAAATCTGTCTTCAAGCCCTTGCTTGTGGAATTAAAGTCCAAATAAAAGTCAGTGGAGTTGTCTTCTAAGTCAGGGGTGCAAAAAGTCTAGATTGAAGTCCAACATCCCTTCGGTGATGCCTAAAATCCCTAATTAGGCAGAACCACATTATTTGACCTCCATTTCCTCAAATAAATTTTTTAAAAAATGTTGGAATTCAGCAATGAAGATACTGAAATAGGCTCAGGAGACCTGGATTCCAATCCAAACACACCTGTGAAATCTCACTGGATGGCTTTGGTTCAGTTGCTTCCTTTCTCAGTCCTGCCAACCTCATAGGGTTCCTGTTGTAAAAAATAGAATGGATAGGGGCAGGGGTGGGCTGCTACCAGTTCTGCCTGGCTCTATAGAACCAGTAGCTCTGAAGAGCAGCAGACACTAAACTGGTTCTGTGTTCGCTGTTTTTGGCCCACCCACCCACCCGGGCTCTTACTTGTCCTTTATTTCCTGCTTTTTCAATCTCAGCTGCTTTGCGCAGCACAGCTGAGGTAGAAAAAGCAGGGAAAAAGAGGCTTTTCAAGCTCTATGCACCTGCACGCAGTGCTTTTCAGCTGTCTGGGCGGCACAGCTTAAGGGTTGTTACACGCATGCACAGTGTGCATCTGGCACATGTGTGCACGAAGCATGCATGTGCATGCAAAATATTGTCACCGTACCGGTAGTAACACCGGTTGAATCCCACCCCTGGATAAAGGGGGGGGGAAGGGAGGATAGAAGAATTGATTCCAAATTTGGAGGGAAAAAATCTGTCCTTTTTCCTCTATCTAGATCATATTATCCAAGATTGAAGAACTGAATCTTGATTGATAATGGTTTTACGATATGGAAAACTTCGTGACAGTGAGAACAATTGACCAGTGGAATAGGTTGGCTTCAGAAGTTGTGGGTGCTTCATCATTGGAGCTTTTTAAGAAAAGACTAGACAGCCACTTGTCTGAAATGGTATAGGGTCTCCTGCTTGAGAAGGGGGTTAGACTAGAAGACCTCCAAAGTCCCTTTCAGCTCTCTTCTGATTGATTGATTGATTGAATAATGAAATCCAGAAATTATAAATGTATGACCAGTATGACTTGTTTATAAAAAGAATGACTCTATACACAAAAGATTTTTATTTATTGTCTACATATTATTTCTTTCTTTCCTTTTATCTAAAGGCCCTGTCACACTGCCCAACGGATGCAAAACGTTTGTAAAAAGGACACAGCAGATGAGAAAAATGTTCCATCCTTTGTTTATCCGGCTCTCAAAGGGGCAAAATTTGCAATAACAGAGGCGGATTAACAACGGACAAGGAACGGACGGGGGGAGGACGCAGGGCGCGGATGGAGAAGTGATGCAGGAGCCGGATGCCAGATGTGGATGCGTAGAGGATTGCGTAGAGGATGCAGAGTGGATGCAGAGCGGACTGCGTAGAGGAATGCGTAGAGGATGTGTAGAGGATGCAGAGCGGATGCAGAGCGGATTGGCGTAGCAGATGAAATGCAAGAATTGCGATTTGCATCCGCTTCATGCCTTTCTCCGTCCGTGGCTACTAATGCTCGAATTCGTGTCCGTTTCCGCTTCCTCCCTGCATCCGTTTAGACCATGGAACAGATTTGAGTTGCGGCGGAGATGTGCACGGGCGGATTGCCGTAGCAAGATAATTAGCAGGATGCGTAATGGATGCAGAACGGATGTCCCCGTATGCCTAGAGAGTGCACGAACGGATGCAATTGGTAATACCATTTGTCCGCTCAAAAGTTTTGAAGCAGTCCTCAAAAACCTTGCTGAGCGGATGTAAATGGTCCAATAGACGGATGCTGGGATCGGATAGCAGAGGAAGCAAAACAGAGGCAGTGGTCAGATGGAAGCATCGCGTTAACTACGGATGGCAAGTGTTTTTCTCAGTTTTACATCCTCTTTCCATCTGTTGGTGCAGTGTGACAGGGGCTTTACATCTAACATTATGTTCATGAGATAATGAATAGGAAAAATATTAGAAGAATGGTTATATCTGAAGAACAGATAGAAAAATTAATACAAAATATTTAGATTTTGGAAAACCACATATAAAAAGGCATATATCAGGGAAACTGAGTACAAAATGTGTCCAAATTTAGTGATCAAAACTTATTTATCTGACAATGGTTTGACTTGTATATTCCAGTACAACTCTTAATTTAAAAAATAAAAAATCAATTATTAAATTCCTGCATTCAGCAAAAGAAATAATTTTAAAGCAACACATTTCAATGTGATGTTCTTTTTCCAAGCAGATTATTATGACATAATTTAAAAGAGATTTTCAGGTAAACTCAGCTATAGCTATTGGAACCATGGCCCATGTTGCAGTCAAGAGAGAGAATGACACCTCCCTTTAATACTCAGATGGGAATCTTCTAAAGAATCTTCTAGATCAGCATTCTGGTTGTGGAATTCTGGGTGTTGAAGTCCTCACATCTTCCACCTACCATCTTCCACCACCTACAGTGGTGGGATTCATTTTTTTTTACTACCGGTTCTGTGGACATGGCTTGGTGGGCGTGGCAGGGGAAGGATACTGTAAAATCTCAGGTCAGAGGTTGTATTTGCTGGTTCTCTGAACTACTCAACATTTCTGCTACCGGTTCTCCAGAACTGGTCAGAACCTGCTGAACACCACCTCTGAAGAGGCAAGAAACACTGGCCTCGATACTAGACTTAGACTAATTTGAAATCAGACTTTATGTTTTAAGCAGTATATGCTACAGATGCCAACTGTGTACAACTGGACTACTTCTTGTATACCACTGGAAATGTAGACAACATCCCAGACTAGCAGTCAATCCCTGCTGAGTTGTGTAAAACTCCTGAGTTGTGTATCATAATAAAATGAATCAGTAACCCAGCATATCAATAAAGCTAAATATTTTTGTATTATATTCCTTTCTTAACAGACGACCCTCATAATATTGGCAATTTGCTGAAGGTGGCCTATGCTTTACGGGAGAGTGCAGAATTGTTTCAATCAGATGAGATGCGGCCAGCCAATAACCCAAAAGAAAGAGCTCCTGACCGTATCAGGATGTTGAATGACATATTGCAGAGTCTCGAGAAAAACTTCTTAGTTTCAGGTGTTCCACCAGGTTTTTACAGGTAAAAGCAGAACTTCACATCCTTATGTCAACTCGTATAGACATTTTACTTGTCTTCTGTAGCTGCCTTGCTATGCATCTTGTTATATTATTGTACATATAGTAAAATACCACTGAAGGAAATGCATAACAAAGAAATCCAGCATGTAAATTTGTAACAGTTCAGTAGAACATCATCATTATTGAGATGTATTGCTATCAAAGAAAATAAGTGGAAAATTATTTTGGTCTTTTTTGTAGGGACACACTTTTTAAAAGCAAACTGTCTATTAGGTTATAGTTGTTAAACATGATTATTATAGACACAACAATGTGAAATCACAGCTATCAGTTCTTTAGCTGGTGTTGGCCTTCATAAGCATCAAGTTCTTCCCCAAATCTAGGACATTGTAATGTATCAGTGAACTATATGTGCAAATCTAACCAATGTAGACTTTTGCAATTGACAGATGGAGATTTTGTCAAAGTGCAGATTTTCTAAGGACTGTCCAAGATTTTGTGGTATGGCATCCAGTGTGTTGATAACTGCTGGGGACACCACAGCCGGTTTATGCCATAATATTTTGGTTTCAATTTTCAGGTCTTGAAACTTTGTGGTCTTCAATTTTTTGTCTTTTATTGTCATATCTATTTATCCACATTTTCTTCTTTTTAATCACAGTTATATCTGATGTTATGAGCCAAGCTTTTATCAGTCTGCATTCAGAAATCCATATTATTTTAACCCATTTGCAATGACTTTTTCAACCAAACATTCCCACTTATTGTTCATTTCTAAAACGTTGCAATTTTTGTAGATCTTCCATGAAATCCAGTGTGTATCCAATTTATTATTTTGTTTATTTTGTTTTTAGTTATTTTCACTTTTACTATCATTGTTTCCTATTATTATTATTATATTCTAAGAATGGCAGCTCAGATGATAGGGAGGTCTTGGAAGCATCATGAAAGATGATGGTAATACATTAGATTTAAAGAGGGAAAAGGAGACCCCAGAGCTGATTATGTGGTATATGTCCTCAACCTTTTAAAGCAGCTGCATCTTTTCCAGAATGGTGTATCTGCAATGTCCAAATATATTTATTTGTATTAGAGCCCATGGATGGCCATTTTTTACTACAGCAAAGCCATCTACATCATTTAGCCTTCAGTCACCTAACATTTTCAGCCAGTATTCATAAGTTCAACTGTGGTGGAATCACCAACTAAAAGACAGAGTAAAAAAAATAATGTAGCAGCTAAAGCTTTTATGAGGGAGGAAATGACATAGGCTGGATTTGTGAAGACCTTATCTGCCAGTTTATATGGGGATGCAATCAATCTGGCAAGCTTCTTGTAAACAGGTTATCAAAAATAAAGAAATGATTTATTCATGGCTTATTCTAACACTCAGTATCTTAGAGCTTTAGAAGTCCCATATCCACAGCAAAAAGCATCTGGAATCTTCTGTTAAAAACTCTGAAGAGAAAAATTATATAATATCCTGACATTAATATGTGTGGATATTCATAAAAGTTGAAACAATGCATTAAACAATAGACTTCATTTGGTTTCTCTTCTTAAGATGGAAGCATATTGAACCAGCCCCGATTCTTATTTCTGAAAAATATACATTCCATTGAATCCACTGAGAGTTGATTGTTCATCTTCAATATTTTAGATGGCTTCTACCAGTGGTGGGATTCAAACATTTTTACTACTGGTTCTGTGGGCGTGACTTGGTGAGCATGGCTTGGTGGGCGTGGAAGGGGAAGGATATTGCAAAATCCCCATTCTCTCCCCACTCCTGGGGAAGCTTACTGCAAAATCTCATTCCCCACCCCACTAACTTGCTTTCCAGCTCCATTCTCCTGTGCAGGGCAACAAAAGAAGACTCAGCTGATGAGCTGGGACTTGGGAGGCAGAGAATAGATGGGGGCAGTGCCAGTCAGAGGTGGTATTTGCCAGTTCTCAAAACTACTCAAAATTTCCACTACTGGTTCTCTAGAATTGATCAGAACTTGCTGAATACCACCTCTGGCTTCTACATTTTCCATCTAGCAAATGAGAAAGAAATAGAAGGGGAGAAAAAAATACTCCCACTCTGGAGTACTTGTTTTGCACCATGTTTCATTCTGGAGCAGAGATTTATGACTGAGTTATAAACCTCTGAAATAGTGGTTTATAATGGAAATGCTGGTAGACCTTTAACTATAACAGCAAAAACAGTGCTGTAATAAATACAATAAATTCATTGGTAAACAGAAATTTAGGATGCTGTTTGCAGTCTTGACCTTCAGGCTCCAACTGCACTTAGACCATTAAGATTCCATAAATACTATAATTTACCGCCTTGTGAAGATAAAATATATTTTCATAATAAAGCACATACTCTTCAAAGGGTGTGGAACCGGTACAATTAACTTCTATATAGTCATTGAGGCTTACATTATTCAGTTTAGTTGTTGTACTTGACAAAAGTACAGGGATTACTCACAGATGGTATTAACCATCAACACTGTGTATTCCACAGTTTTAATTCTTGGAAGATATTTGAGGGATGCAAGGGAAAGGGGAAGGGAAAGGCAAGACAAAAAGCAATGGATGAAAACTAACCAAACAACCTACAGCTAAGAAAAAAATAAAATAATCAGTGGAACAGATTCAGAAGTTGTGGGTGCTCCATCACTGGAGACTTTTAAGAAGAGATTTGTCTGAAATGGTATTGGGTCTCCTATTTGAGCAGGAGGTTGGACTTGAGGTCCCTTCCAAGTCATGATGAAAAATATGAAGAAGATAAAGAAGAAGAGGAGGAGAAGGGAGAAGAAGGAAGAGGAGGAGAAAAGAAAAAGAGGAGGAGGAGGAGGACCTAGAAGATGTACTAATATAACATACTAAGTTGGGTTAGTGTTAATGTTGGTTTGATTTTATACAGCTTAGTATGCTGTGAGAATCCACACTCTTCGATTGAAGAGTTTGGGTTCTCACGGTATATTAGAGCTATAAAAAGCCAAACCAACATTAACACTAACCCAACTTATTACATTGTATGAGTACATCTACTAGGTCTTACACTGACTTAGTTAAGAGAATTGTCCGAACCCAACCATTTCTTGTTTTGAATTTGTATGCCTTATTTTGTGGTCTCCCAAAGCTGTCTTTTTCAACTGATCCAGTGAATGCCAGCTACCACTGAGCAAAACTATAATGAAAGCTTGAAATTCAAATTAAAAAACCACACAAGGCATTATTCTTAGCAACAAACCAAGAAGTGATAATCATAACTGTATGTATTATTGCAACTCTGTATACTTCATTATGTCTTCAATATACGCATTCAGTAGCTCCAGAGTGTAAAATTACAACACTAATATCACATTTTTCATGAATTTCAGTACATTGTGTTCTGTGACTACAAGAATACTTGAAAGCTATTATTAAGAAATGGAATGGTGAAGGACATCATGTTTAAAATATTACTGGCTGTTCTCAAAAGTATGATTTGAACTATAGCAAAATTATGAAGTGTAAACAGTAAACATCACTCTCTTGTCTTCAGCCAAGCAGCAGAATAGAATAGAATAGAATAGAATAGAATAGGTTTATTGGCCAAGTGTGATTGGACACACTTGGACACACAAGACAAAGGAATTTGTCTTGGTGTAAATACTCTCAGTATACATGAAAGAAAAGATACATTCATCAGGAGTCGAGAATCATAAGGTACATTCTACTCATAATAATGCTCAACTTTTAACTGAGAGAAAATTTTCACTAGCAGCTTGCCTGTCCTTTTGTGAGCAAATACTACTTGTATAAGAAATTCTTCCATGATTCCTGGAATAGAATCTTGCTTTAATAGCAATCAAATGGGAACATTGTAAGTTAAATACCATTTTCTTTTATTTAACTGGACTCTTTGGATTTTGGCAGATCAATATGGATTGGGTACAGGTAGTCCTGAATGTATGGACTGGAATTTTGGTCACTAAATATAATGGTCAACACATGACTGGACCTGCTTTGATGACCATTTTACTGCAGTTGCAAAGAGAATCAACTGGCTTCCCCAATTGACTTGGATTGTTGGAAGCCAGTTGAGAAGGTTATAAATCATGATTATGTGACTGCAAGACATTGCAACCATCATAAATGTGAGCAGATTGCTAAGCACTCAATTTGTGATCACATGACTGTGGTGGTGGTGTGATGGGCATAACATCAAGGACAAGTCATGAGTTTTCCAAGGCCATCATAACTTTGAACTGTCATTACATTAATGGCTATAAATTAAGGACTACTTCTATTTGGCAGAAGTTTTGCAAAACTTCCATGCTTGGCATAATCAAGCTTGCTGAACAGAGGAAAAAAGCAAAGTGTTAAATAATACAAGATCAAAATCATCTTTGATTTGACAAAAATCACAATGTATAGTTGCTAATAATGAAGGTCTCATTTAACCATGATATTGCAACACAGAAGTAGAAGTGGCCTAAGTTCTGAAGTCTTCTTCCAGAATTAAACACTGTGGGTAAGATGGTCATTGAGAATGGCTACACAAGGACCTATTACAGTGTTTCTCAGCAATGTTCAATTGTGTGGACTTCAACTTTCAAAATTCCCCAGCCAGAAACACTTTACCTATTAGATAGAAATATGTGGGCATAGGAACAAGAAATCACTCCGTAGTATTTGCAGTAGTTGTGATGATTAAGTGCTACTTCTATGAAGAACTATTAGGAAGAGATAAAATGGGGAAAATGTGTCTGAACTTGGGACCCCATCCCTGACTTAAAATATAATAATATTTGACACTCAATATCTTCAAGAGGAATTTTTGGATTGATCTCAGAAATAGAACTTCCTTCTGAATGTTGAAATTAAACCCATTTTCCAGCAGGTTCCTCCAGTGTGTTCACTGGGCTGAAATGAATTGTCATTCCTATTTTGCCTTTAGGATCCACATAACAGATATATTCTGTATCCTTTAAACAAAATATACTGGAATTTCCTAGATGTTTTATTATCCCCACACTCTTCAGTCCTTTCCAACTCATTAATATCCTTCCTAGATTGTATGCTTACTGATTGGAATATGCTAAATGAGGGGTTAGACTCAATAATGTGCATCTACCCCCCTGCTGCTTCTGTATTCATTACCAAAGTACTGTCAATAAAATCCTGCAAAAGATTGCCAAGGAAGTGGCTTCTTTGTCCATTCAAAAAGCTTTCTCCAAATCCATCCAAGAAAAATACATTTCTGTAACAAACAAAAATACCATTTCTGAAAGCTACTTGCAAAAATAGGTCATTGCATTTTAAATCAGACTTTGCATAAGATAAATTACTTCTAAAAACCTATTTGAGGCAAATATCTGTAATAAGGAATGACATCTGAGTATTTTATGTTAACGATTTGTACCATTGGGAATTTATGCTAAAATTGTGTATAGTGGAAGTTTCTTAGAAAAGCAACATATGTTAAAAGCTGCAGATAGAAATAGGTATAGATTTTTTAATGGATTGTATTTTTTAAGCAAGACATTAATTAAATTAGTATGGAACACAAATCAAATTATGTTGAATATATATCTATAACTATATATCTACATGGGATATCTGCATTGATAAGCAAATAGTTCATTTATTTTTGAGATTTTTCCCCCTGCTAATATGAATTGTAAAAATCTTGTTACTAATATAAAATAGCAATGGTGCAAAACTAAATATAGGCATCCAGATGAAACAGTCTCACAGAGATCTGTAGCAAAGCAGCTGATTCAGTAACAAGTATAGTAGAATCAATGAATTCTACATAGTATTAATGAGTATTCCTTTGGTGCCATCGTTCAACCAATTATGAGTTCATCTAACAGTAAAATCATCTAGAAGTAAAATCATCTAGACCAGTGTTTCTCAGCAACTTTTAGAAGATGAATTCAGTTCCCAGAATTCCCTAGAAAGATCATAAATACTGACATAGAACATATTTCTTATATTTATTTATTTACTTTTATTATGCTTTTTCACATTTACATATCTCATTCTCATCTTTAACAACACTCATCGTTCTTACACATACAGATGTCCATACATTTATATACATTTTTCTTATATCTACTATTCTTATTCCTACTATTCAACCATTCGTACCAATTATCCTGGACTGCATAGTACTCTGACTCTGATTTCACTGTGTTGGCTCTTACTGAACATTTTGCTGAGATCGAGGTATACTTCATACAGGACATTTCCCTTCTTTACTGGGCTAGTAACTTTCCCAAAGAGAGTTAATTTGATCTGATTTGTCTGCATTTAATTCACACTGGCTCCTTGAAGTATGTATGTAAATATCTTTTGCTCTCTTCTAAGGACATCATTACTTGTGCAGGAGTTCTCCAAAATGACAAAGAATGGTTCTGTTCTGTGGTTCTGTGACCACCTCTGCTAATTCATACAGTACTCTAACAATCCATCTGGCCTTGGAGAGTTAAATTTGTGTAACTTAGCTAAATTATCTGTTATTTTTTTATCTATCTATCTTAAGCTTCAATTCAGAGGTGGTATTCAGTAAGGAAAACCGGTAGCAGAAATTTTGAGTAGATTGGAGAACTGGTAGTGGAAATTTTGAGTAGTTCAGAATGTGATATTCTGACTGGCCCTGATCCCATCTATTTTCTGCCTCCCATGTCCCAGCTGATTGGCTGGGTCTTTTTTTGTTGCCCTGCACAGAACAACAGAGCTGGAAATCAGGTTAATGGGGTGGGAAGAGAATGGAGATTTTACAGTATCCTTTCCCTGTCACGCCCACCAAGCCATGCCCACAGAACCGGTAGGAAAAAAAAAAAAATTCCACCAAAATTTTTTGAATCAGTTCCCTCCTGACTAGTAGAGTTCTACTAATAGCATATTCAATCTAGGAGATAAAAATAGGGGTATCTGTCCTGTGAAACAGCTTCCATAATGGAGACAAAACCTGGCTGGGAGAAAGAACATTGGGGTGATGTTAAATTTAGGATCTAGCCCAGCTAATTGATGCCAGGGTTAAATAATTTGTTGTGCTTGGTTGTATTTAGCTCTGCTTTCTTCTTACATGTACTTGGGATCATTTGCAGCAGAGTAGCAAGTTTCTAGTATTCTATTATCAGGTCACCACTTTCTTCTTGTACTCTGTTTGGCTTTCCTTTCATTTCTAACATTCATTAAAATCCATTCCTCTAAAGCCCAACATAAAGGCCTCATCACCTCAGTACCTCATCACCTGGTTATTATAAGTTCAAGGATAACATGATTGCTTTTCCCCAGCTGCTGGTCACTTTCATTTCTTCAGTGATTTTACTCTATTTGTGAAAACCGTATCCAGGTCGCAGAACCCTTGTTCTTTTTTTCTATTTTCTGACTAAGTCGTTATTACTCTTGTTTCTTTTTCTTCTGATCCAAACATTTTCAACAGAATTTCTGTTGAGGTAATTCCCCATTAGAAGAATGAGCGCATACAAGGAGACGTATTTGAGAGTAGTGTTTGAATAATACACACACAGCACACAGATACATTAAATATAGGTTTTTACTTCCAGAAAGGTTTAAAGCAAAGTTAAAAACAAGCAGTCCAAAGTCATTCACAGGTAAAATCAGTCAGTTTTCACTCAGGGATAATCCAAAAACAAAGTCCAGTGTCAAAAACAGTTCAGTATCAGACTTACATCAAATCCATGAATTAGGAAAAATGGAGGAATGGCAAAACTCTCCAACAGAAGGAAACAGAGACTCACTGAGACTTCTTCTCAGACAAAGACTAAACAACCCAGGTTTCTGGCTCCATCTTATGGCCGTTTGAGAAACCACAGCCAATTACAGTTTTACATTTTCTTAAAGATACAGTATTAAAATGTCTATCCTGGTTTATATATTTCCAACCCAAATAGCTGTTAGGTGATTAGGTGCCTTATTCCTAATATTCTCACCCCTTTTTGGGGTAGCACATATGTACACCTACATTTCTAAGTCCATAATCTTGCACCGAAGCTGCCTGTATAGCTTATATAGAGCCTTCGGGCCGCTTTGAAAATGATCTGCAAATATTCGTTTTTCTGAACATACAGTAGTCTACTTAAATCATGCTTACTCTTGAAGTACATGTCTCATAGTTTAAATTTATCTTAAATCTGGGTGTTTTGTTTCGTGTTTTAACAGCTACATATTTGAAGCCATCTGGTATGCTGATTGGTTTATCTTCATAACAACAATAGAATCTTTTACACTCAATTACCATGTTCAATCAATAGTTGCTGTATACAAAACTAATCTTGTACATAAATAAAGACAACATAAGATTTCAGCCGGCCATTATTGACAACTTAGATGTTCTGTCTAGGTAGACCTCATCCAAGTCAAGCTTTTCCCAGTACCAATGCTATGATTTTGGTGTATTATGTGCAAAAGGCTTCATCCAGCTAATTGCAATTAAATTTCAGTTCATTCTTAGGGCTCCAAATCACAATGCATAATGCACTTGTTGTTTCAGATATCTTATACAACCATTATAGCAGCTTGGCCAGTGCCTTTCAGTCGAGACTCTCAGTGTTAAATCTTGCTAAGTAATTACGTGTATGCAATATCTGGCCTTGACCAATTACTGAGATAAGGTAAACTACCAATCAAGGACTGATAAATGTTCTAATCAAAAATAAGACTATGAACATCATTATGGCTAAACTCCAGGCTCATTGATGTCTTAGCCGGCTTCCAAAGTTCCATTTCAAAACCTTTTAGTAATTGGTTGATTTTATCTGCCTGTGAGATTGACTCAAAGTGTCCATGTAGTTCATTGGACAACAGTAAAGAGATGTCTACTACAGTGAGATTTTCCACAATTTTTGTTGAAATCCTAATCTAGCCAATTGCTTTGGTATTGTTAGGTCATCTGGTGGTCTATCATCCCTAAATGCTAGTCCCCTTACCTTTTGGAGATCATCCAAAGTAATCTTAGCAATACACAGAACAACTCCACCATTGTTTATGCTCGACCTATTTCTTTGGAATCTTATAAAGAAGACTCCATCATCACCATCCCACCATATCCCATAAAGTTTTAGTTGTTTTTGTCACATTATACTTATCATTCTGTGAGAAATATGGAGAACTAAAGATCCCATTTTCCATACTATGCATAAGTGTAGAAATATCTGAAATTTGGAGAGTAATTTCCAGGATAACTCTTCATCCAAATGTCTTCTTTCTCCTTTTGTGTTGTGCTTATTTGGCTCTAGACCTTGGCTGAGCTTTTGCTATCTGAGCTTTCTGAGCTTTTGCTATTCTTTATTCTGGTGTAATATCTCCTGATAAATCTGGCAAGGTATGTGCCAAACACTGACTTTCTAGCCTTCATTCATGATAGCCTTCCAGAGTCTGTATCCAAAAACTACATGGGTGGCAATTTTAGATATTTTCTGAAAAAATATTGCAGGCTTTTTGGTTGGTTTAATTTCTGCTGACAACATTATGGAAACACTGAGGAATTTCAACTTGAGAATTTAATTGTTTAAATATCAATTTGTTAGTTCAGATAACTAACTCTTTCTGCCAGGATGTTGACTGTTTGAAAATCAATAGTTTAAAAATACTTATAACTTCAGGGTCTCCAAATAACTCATTTGACCGGAAAGACGATATTTCACTGCAAAAATTTTAATTACAATTGCTTGATAGAAGTGGTGACATAGAGCTGGTGATATAGAGCTAAGTGGTGATATAGAGCTACATTTAAAAACAATCAATAACCAATATCTCAATGATAAGATCAGTAACTACAAACAAGCTTCTGTGAAAAGGTAATTTGTCCACTGTTACTGATTTTTCCAGTAATATACTGTATATCTGCAGGAAAATAGAATATGTGTTCTAGTTAGGACAGAGTCAAAACATCCTCCTGTTTCTCTGCTACCTTCACAGACTCCTACATGAAGATTGTTCTGAGTAATTTGAGTCGAAATGTTTGCCAGATCATCAAAACTTTGTAACTGTCACTTCTTAATTTTGTTTTAATCTGATTTATAACTCTTGTTTTAATATGATTTTAACTTGTTTTTTTTACCTATAACTTTTATATTATTTTACTGCTTTATCTGCAAACTACCCAGAGGCTGGCAAGTGTGATATTTAATAGAGAAATTAGATGATAGATCGATAGATAGATAGATAGATAGATAGATAGATAGGAGACTCAGATAGCGTAGCATAAGAGTGAGACGAGGAGCGAGACAGACAGACAGACAGATAGATAGGATAGATAGTAAATAGCAACTGTAGACTATATAAGATAGCTTAAAGCAGCTCATCTGAGTGGTTACATGCGTCAACAATAGCTATGCTCCAAACAATGTGGAATCTTCAGTTTACTGGACTTGGGAAGGAAAAGGCCTGAAAGTCAACATGAGTGGTCCATAAACCAGTACTGCCATACTAACCACTGGGAACACCATGGGGTTCCAATAGACGACGAGCCGACAGATAGACAGGCAGGCAGGCAGCAGGACAGTAGGACAGCAAACATGTACCTAACTTGAAAGCTTAAAAGCACCCAGATCTTGTTTTTAGATCAAAAAGATGTATTTCATAGCCTGCCATGTAATACTTAAGTCCCATGTCACACCCGGCCAATCGAATGCAAAAAGACACAACGGATGAGCAAAATGTCATGCCATGTAATCGCCGCGTCTCAAAGGCGCAAAAATTTTGCATAACCGGAGCGGGGATAACACGGACGCGGGGAAGACGCAGGCCCAGAGCAAAGCAATGCGAATGACACCCAGCGGCGGGAGGCGGATCGGGGGCCGATGCAACCGGCAAAGGCTTCCGCGGGCCACAAAGCGGCACGCGGAAACGGATACAGACGGATGCAGAGGGATGCAGAGCGGATGAAGGCGCATGCACAGCGAAGCCGAACGGATGCCTGGGCATAATTGGCATGCGGCGGATGCATTGCGCAAACCAAGACGCGGATATAAAGGGAAGCAGAGCTCCGCAAGTGGCCAGCATTCCGAAGAAAGACCTGCTGCGGACACTTCGAGTCCCCTTGCCTGCCCGCCTCCGCAATGCCTGCTGCCAGCCACCTTGAGGTGCCTGCCTGCCTGCCTGCCTGCCCTGCCTTCCTGCCAGCTCTCCCTGTCCCCAGGCTTCTTATGCCAGCCTCCTGCCGAGCTTCCTGCCCAGCGCTACCTGCAAGGCCTTCCTGCCAGCCTTGTGCCTGCCTGCCAAGCCCTTGGATGCTGCGCTTCCCTGCCGCTTCTGCGTCCTGCCAGCCGCACGACCAGCCAGAGCAACCCCACAGACCAGGGAGGAAGCGAAGAGCCTACAGGGCCGCTGCCATCCTACACGTCAAGGGACGAGGCCAACTGTTCCACACAGACCAACTGCCCTGACTGCTCTCTGGCACGCTGACCTGCTCCTGTGCGATGGTGCTTCTGCTGGTGCTGGGCTTCTGCGGTAGCTTACTCGTTGAAGCTGCTCTGGTCCTGCTGGTCCGCTGGTCCTGCTCGGCTACTGGACTGCCGCCGCTCGTGCCCTGGACTTGCTGAGCCCTGATGTGTACATCTACGGCTGCTGACCTGCCGGATCCTGCGG
>BHFT01020250.1:0-61172 GCA_004320025.1 Laticauda laticaudata | reverse complement strand
AACCAACAGATGGCAAGTGTTTTTCTCTGTTTTACATCCTCTTTCCATCCGTTGGTGCAGTGTGACATGGGCTTTACATCCTTGTAACGCCTTATTTGTAAGATGTTACAAGCAAACCTCCTCCCTTTAATACTATCCAGGAACAGTATGTGCTTATCCCAGATCCTTAGTGGATAAATAAGTGAATAAAAATGCCAGACCCACTCTAAACATTTGGCTGACTGTTTGACAAACCATAATAATGTTTTTAATTGTAAATTTTAAAAAATTACTTTATGGTTTTTATTATACACAGCCCAGAATCACAGTTTGGGAGATGAGTGGCATATAAATGATAAACATGACTGTTCAAAACAAACATGGACTGATCAGAAAGAACAGAATACATCTTTCTAAATATATGATCAGGGAGGGCCAGCTTGATGCTTCAGTGAGACTATTCCTCAAAAATTGTACTTCTGAGAAAGAATGTCTTCTGGAGAAATAGCAACACTGCTTGTTAGAGTTGAAACTCAACTTCAACTTGTCCTATCCAGACTTTCACTGCCTTTAAACTTTGAGTCAGGAGTTCCACAGCATCTCTGGCCTGATCTGGAATGCATAACAGATGACCTCTTACCATGGACTGAACAGTTAATCTGTCCCTTTAGTCTTCTATGTTTGTTAAAAAGTAGGAAAGAAAAGAATGATTCCTAGTAGCATAGTGGCTATTTAATTATTTGTTCAGTGTGTTTCCTCTGTATTGAATTGGAAACAACTGGAATATTTTAAAGCTTATCCTTTCTTCGCAATGTAGTCTGATTCAGTTCTTTAACTTAAAAATCTAGGAAGGTAAAAGGAACTATTTATCAGGTTCTGCAAAATGGCATTGGAATACTTCCAACTCTGAATCGGATATAATAATTTGCTCTCTATAAGCTAAGTTGTACATTACCTACTCAGAAAATAGGAGATTATAACATAATGCCAATACCAGGTCTGCCAGATAATTAAGACTAGTCTTTGTAATTAAATTGGAAATTAAAGATGTCTCATGATGATTCTTCAAAGAATTGTGTGTCTTTTTCAGTTTTTAAAATATTGTGCTGAGATAAAAAAATTCTTAAGTATATTTGATTGAGTACGTCATTTTCTTTGAAAAAAATCTAGATCTATGTATTGCTCAGTATCATTATTTCTCCTGTTCTACTTGTCCATTATTTTCTTGCACAATATAACTTGATATATGTCTTATTCTGAATGAGAAATTACTGTTTAAAATGAACTTTAAGTCTTTGAACAATAAAGTAGTAAAAGAGCAAATGGGCTTGGTATTAGGTGTCCTCAGTGTCTGCCAATAACCATGATTATTTTCATGATTCATTCTTCTACATTTTTGCTAAAGTAGCTATGAATATTTTTAGTTATACTGAATTATGCAGTATAGGGTTTACTGGAAATAAGAATAATATCTTTTTTTCTAATCCTTAAAATACTTTGCAGAGGATATTTTCCTTCATAAGATACTAAATTTTATGCAGTGAACCTATTTTAGTTTTCCAAATTTATCATTTCTGGATGTTGGAGTATTGCTTGACTTATGTTCTTTTATTGGATCTTCTTTTCCACTAATAGTTTGATCTCAAGAGTCTTAAAAGTAACTCCTGATTAGTTTAGTAATATTGTGGTATCATGTAAATAAGCAAGTGTAGTACTAAATACTAAATTTTCAGTTTCTTAGGTTAATTCAAAACTTATTAGCACATGTAATCCTTGATTAACAATTGTTCTATTTAGTAAAATTAAGATGGCGCTGAAAAAATAATTTGATGACCAGTCCTCAAACTTATTATTGCCGCATCCCTGCAATCGTGTGATTATTTTGGAGGCTTTTCAACCAGTGTGTGTTTATGACTGTTGAAGCATCTCAAAGTCATGATTGCAATTTGGAAGCTTCACAGCTGGCTTCTGACAAGCCAAGTCAACAGAGAACCTGGCAAGTCGCAGTCATGTGATGTCTCCCTAAACTGTGAGTGATTTGCTTAATAGCCATAATGGTGTTAAGCTGGCATGATCAAGTGATGTTTCATTTAATGACCATGTCAATTAGCAATGGAATTTCTGTTCCCAGTTGTGACTATTAAGTTAGGACTACCTGTACTTTCTAGCATAAGATTTCTCAACTTCACAGGTAACCTTTTTGTGATCAAAATTTGGGTGCTTGGCAGCTTGCCCATGTTTATGATCTCTGTGCAGTTCAACTCCCCCACCTACTTGCCCCTCCTTCATCTTTGCCCTTTTGGCAAACCCTTTCACCACCTCTGCCTACCTCTGCCTCTGCTGTCTTTTTCCTTCCACTGCTTTTTTTTTAAATAAAAGTTTTTTATTTTTATCACAACAAAAACATAAAACCTTCTTTCTGTTCCACAGTGTGTCAGTTGAGTACATATTTCTTCGTGCACAAAATAATATACATATTTAACTTGTATATATTTATAATTGTCCTTATCAATATTTTATATCACATTTGTCACTTATTCTATTATCCTTAACTTTTAAGTCCTTAACTTTCAATAATATATTTCAAGTTCATTTTCTTATTCTATCTAACTCCTCTATTTATCAGTAACAATATGTTATACTATAACATATAATTCAATTCTTTACTCTTCTATCCAACCATTCATAAAATAAATTTCAAATTTTATAATAGCCTCTTTCTTCTTGTTCTCTAATCGCCATTGTTAATCTACTCATTTCTGCACATTCCATTATTTTCTTAATTATTTCCTCTTCTGTCGGAATTTTTTCATTCATTTTCTCCAATTTGTGGGGCGGCAATACAATCCTAAAGCTGTCAAAAAAAATATTAAAAAAACATAAACCGTTTTAATTCTTGTTATAACCCCCAGGGCAAAATCCCAATAAAAAAAATTGTCTTCTGGGTTTTAAGGTTTCTTATATAGGGTTGTTTTTTATCATCTTTCTCCAGCCAATGTGTATTTTTTAGCCGCAATATTTTTTTCGGTCTTCTTGTGCATGGTCTAAACCACATGTGATTGTTTGATCACTTGGTTAACTTCTGGGGCATTTTCCAAAACAACTTCGGCTGACTTATCTTTCAAACCATTCTTAGCAATTTCTCATTGGGGATTAAATGCCCACCTGTAAAAACTCTTATACCAAATTCTCTTATAAGGGCTGTTGGGAACATTTAGTTTAGGGCCATTTATTTTCAAAAGATCTTTAATTTCCCACACACCAAAATTTTCCCCCCATTTGCAATTCCATTTGTTACTTTTTAGTTGTTTCATTCCTCTAACTTCCACTTCCTAAATAGATTACCAATTAGTTTTTTAATCAACTTCTCATCAGTGCCTGTTAGGATTTTTATCTAATTCAGTCAATTCTTATAAAAACCCAGTCATCTTAATGTCTTTTTTCATACCTTGTATGTATTTTGCAAGTTACGAGTACCAAATTTTATTTTTATCCCTTGTAAATCAAATTCTTGCTTTGTTTTGAAGTTCATTCCTTTTTTGTTTAAAATTTCATCATATCTAATTATGTGTTCCTTTTTAAATAGCTGTGGATATTGAAAAGGCTCTAAAGTTGATAACCAGAACCGGTAATTTTCAAAATAATGGTAGTCTCCTTATCTTTTCCCATACTGTTAATAAAGCATCCGTAATGTAAATGTCTCCTAAAATATCATAGTGCCTTAACCTTTTATAACCATAAAAATGCATGCCAACCCAATGTAAATCATGTCGTTTCTAATGTTAGTAATCTGGCATTTTTTCAATACAAATCCATTCCCTTCACATATCAATTAATTGGTTGTCCTTGATTAGTATAATTTCCCAATTGGGTAATCCAAAACCCCCTCTCAAACTTTGCTTCCTGTAGTAATTTTTTATCTTTGATTCTGCCCCCACCCCCCCAAATAAATTTTCATCATTTTCCATTCTCCCATGAGCGTTTTCAGAGCATCCCTTGTGGATGGGAAGGTTGCTTCAGTCCCCTTCTAGGAAGGCTGGGCTTAAACTTGAGGACACTCCTCCTCCACGGAGACTCCTCCTTAGCGGCCCCAGTTTTATTTCTCAAGCCTTTTCTTCAAGACAGGTTGTGGTTATTGTTTTTCCGGTTCAGAACAGGAACACTGGCGATTTAGCTGAATTTATTTCTCAGGTCAGGTAATACCATAGTTTCTATCCAACCAGCCACCCCCTGGAAACCTCCAAAAGTCATTTCGCTTCGGTTTTTTTGTTTTTTGTTTTTTATGTTCCAGCCTCCCCAAGGCCAAAGTCTCATAAAAACGGGGAGGGGGCTTATTTCTCCAATGTGCCCTGAGGTAAAAAAGCTTCTCCCTTTCAGAGACATTGCTGCCTTAAAACTTCTAAAACAAAGGAAGGCTAATATATCTCCGATCTCCCCAGCTGGCTGGATAAATGCTTCTGTCCCTTCGAGGTTTGAAGCTTCCATTTAAAAGTGGCAGCCTTTTCCCCTTTTATTTACGAGTTTTTTCCCTTGCGAAAACAACCCTCAGGGGCACGGGAATTAGCCCATTTAACCGCCTTCCCTGCTGGAGCGGTTTGCTTTCCAGCCAGGCCCGGGCAAGTGATAGCTGCTTTTGTTTTTATTCTTTGCCATGAAGTAGGGCGCCAGCATTTTTAAAAGGCCACATTGGTTTAAGATTTCGCTGAGTAATTGTTTACTGTTCCTGTTGAGGGCCAAGTTACCCAACCAAGGTTTCCCTTTTTGGGGACCTGGGGAAAGGGGGAGGTCCCTTACTGAATGATAGAGGGACTTGAACCTGCTGGAATTTTTCCCACAGAAATAGTGCAGCTTAAACTGATCTAATTATTCAGTATCACAAGAACTCTTGCCCTTCATTATATAGGTGTCAGGGTCTGGAGGGGGTGTTCTGTGTCCTCCATTAATTTGATTATTAACATAGTAAACCTTATTTATTGCAAAAAATGGGACCTGAACTTTAATTCTAACAAATCTTTTAAAGTTTAAAAAAATAGATAGGAATAGATAGGATAGGATAGATAGATAGATAGAGTAGATAGATAGATTAGGATAAGATTAAGATAAAAAACAAACAGGAACAAGGAAAACAAACCATTTGCTAAGGCATTGGGGAACTAAAATTTTATTTCCAGGGATTCTTTCCTTGCCACTTTTCAAGGGAAAGGAGGCCCCCTAGGTGTTCCAAGCCCCTGAATTTCATAAGCCTCTTTCCATTGGCTTATATAAAGGCATTACCATGGGCCAGCAACTTTAACAACTCCCCAGATCTAGGACCTAACTTTGCTAAAAATAAGAGATTAAGTCCCAGGAGCCCAAAAAAAAAATACCTTTAAGGGCAGCAAGAGAAAAGATGGCACGCCAGGACGCCATTCAGGTGCATTAAGAAGGCAGGTGGACCGTGCCAGGGCCGTGGAGCAAACATACACGAGTAGCTGCATAAGACCAACCCTCTTCACCACCTAATATCAATTACCCTTCTACCATTCTTCCATAGGGGCCCAGAACCAGGAAACCTTCCAACTTGCCCTCGTTGCTTTTCGAATCTTTTTTGATTCCAGAAGGAGCAGGCCATTATCGATAACAAATCCTCCCTGGAGGCTTCTTTCTTAAAACATTTCTTTCCCTCAAGGAAGGGCCCCCAAAAGAGCAAACATTTATTGCCAAACTTCGGAAGGGGCTTTGGCCCTTCCAAGACAAAGAGTGGGTACTTCGGAGGGGGGGAAAATTCCTTGCCCAACTTTAAGGGGGGTTGTTTGGGGATGGAAGCTAAAGCTTTTTACCAAAGAAGGGGGCATTATCAGCAGGCATCCAAAACAAAGGCTTATTTCAGGCAAAGGGGGACGGAACCCCCACCCCCTCCAGCTTTGGATTTTGGCGGGGGGATTCTTTTTTCTGTTTCTGAAAAACGATTTTCTGGGGGCCATTCACGGGGGATTCCACATCTCTCATTCAGGTTTTTACCCCCCCCCCCCTGCAGGGGAAACGGGATCCTTTGGCCCACTTCAGGGAAAAACCCTCAGTAACCCACACTGGACTAATTTGGGTGAAAGGATCAAGGGGGGGATCCAATTGGATTTTCAAAAATGGAGGGGAGGGTCGGGTTATCCCACACCGTTGGGGGCAGGGGTTATTGTCAGAGATGGAATTCCGCCGGGAGAAAGGGGGATGTCTTGAAATGAAAGCCCCTCTCACCTGGACCCCTGTATTTACCAAGGGATTTATATTTTCTGCCTAACAAAAATTTATTTTAAATTCCGGCTGTTTTAAGGCCCAAAAGAACACCGTTTACGGCTGGGGGATATATTACAAGTTTACCCTCCCCCACCCAAAATACTCCAAGGGAAGGGGCCAGAGGAAAATCTTTTTCATTGTTTCTCTTCAACCAGTCCCATGGGAAACCAAGAAGGGTAATCCCTGCAAAATGGTTCCTTGGTTGCCATCTCCCCAAGTTTGTTTGGGAAGAAGAACCAATGCCCAAGGAAACTTGCGTTTAAAAAGTCCATCAAAAAAACCATTCCTTTCCAGGGGACTTTCTTTACGGATGGATGGGAAACCATTGGACCCCGAAAATCCAAAAACAAGGGTGGCTTTGGCCCTTTTTCAAGGAATCCACCCAAGGTCGATTGTTTTACAAACCAAATGCCAAAGTTTTAAGTTGGGATGGGAGGCACTCCCCCAATCCACCATAACCAGCGCCAAGAAACCTTTGGACCGGGAATCAGGAGGGAGGTTTACATTAATATCAAAAAAAAAACTGGCTAGAAACTTTGAAAGGAGTGGTTTTGTTAAACTTTTGGCATTTCCAAAACCCAAATTCCTTTTCCCTGGCCATTCTTCCCATTGGGGCAAAATTGTGCTTGTTCTTAAAAAACAGGGCAAAACCGTAAAACAAACAAAAGGTGGGGGCCCTAAATCAAAAACAAAAAAGGGGGGAAGGGGCACCTTATTTCCAAATCTTTACTATTTGGGAAAGGGGAAAGCCAGGGGGGGGAAGACTATTCCTGTGGGCCGAAATCCCCATTTCTTTCTTTCTTCTCTTAAACCAGGGCGGGAAGCACAATATCGGGTAGGAGGTAGCGGAAATGTTTTACCAAGGGGGAAGGTATTGGCTTCAGTTAAGGGAGGGGCCACGTTTGGAACCATCAAGGGAGGGTGGGTTGGTCTCTGGGAACCCCCAAAGAATCTTTCTGGGAAGGGCTACCTTGGGAAGGGTGGGCCAACTGGATTAAGGTCGAAACCTGTTGGGGGCTTTCCGCCCATCAATTGGCCCAAACAAAGGCTTTCCCTGAATTCATCTTGTTTAACCCATTGCAGGAAGCCGGAGACGTGAAACCGGCACTCAGATGTTCCCCAACTGGGGGGGGCCCACCGGACTGCCTGTTACGCCCTTTCCTCCTCCCTGTCTGGGATCCCCAAATTATTTTCCAAAGGGAAGTGCTTGGAAGAAAAAAGGGCAAGACTTGCTAATTAAGTGGGCTCCTTATTGGCCCAAGGGATTTGAGCATTGGTTCGGGGGGACCTTTGGAAGGGACCTTCCTCGATTTGGTTTAACC
Source organism: Laticauda laticaudata (assembly GCA_004320025.1). Classification (NCBI taxonomy): domain Eukaryota; kingdom Metazoa; phylum Chordata; class Lepidosauria; order Squamata; family Elapidae; genus Laticauda; species Laticauda laticaudata. The sequence continues at coordinate 53,601 of BHFT01020250.1, read as the reverse complement.
ACTTGTGGGAGGGGGGGGAAATTTCCCTTCATTTGGTTCTATTGCTTGTTTTCTCAAGGCCCAGTTGCTACACTCCGGGATCCCCCAGGCTGGGCTTAAAAATTTCTTAACCGTTTAGAAGTTAGAGACAGGTGACGGTAGTTTCTGGAGGCAGAGAATAACACTTTTTTCTACTTCGCAAAGGGTTATTCAAACTATTCAGTTTGCCTCGATGTCTTCCGGACAAAACCGAAATCTATGAGGGCCATCTGGTCTAGCTTCTGCCATTGGTATTCAGAGGGTTCAGATTGTCCCCACTTTCCCCATTCAGTAAGCGCAGTTATTTAGAATTTTCACAGGAGGGCCTAACCAAAAGGGTTATCCACTCAATACTCTGCAGAGCACAGGTGGCATCCTGGCTTCGGTCATATCTTTGGGATGATCTTACCTCCATATCTCATCACCCTCGATTCGCAGTTTCTTGTGGCGGTGCCAAGAAACTTGAGGCCCCATAGTGGCACCGATATCCAACTTGGGACTTAAATAAGGTACTATTTGGCCTACAGGTTTCTTTCGGAGCCACTGAAGGATCACAACGGCTTTGATTTCTAAACCTACAAAGTAGTTTTTTCTGATAAGGCAAATTACATTCTGCCAAAGAATGCATGACTAGCTGCATTATCGGTGTGCAAAGATCTCTTGCATTTTCCATTTCAGGTATAGGTGGTTTTCCTCAGACCAGATCCTTCCCTTCTCATTCGCAAAATGAATGGCAAAGGGCTTGAACATTTCACTTGAAATAATGGGACCACAGGCTTCGAACACCAATGGGCCAACCCCACTTGGATGTAGAAGAGCCTTCACATCTACATATGAGCGCAACGGCACCTTCCAGAAGACAAAAGCCCTCTGTGTCCTTTTCAGCTAACACCCTGGGGCGCAAGGTTTCACCCTCTACCATAAGTAGATTGGCTAAGGGCCACCATCGGTTAAGTTGTATGACTCTCACTCGATCCAGTGCCCCACAGGTATTTACTGCTTCACTCCACAGGAGTGCAGCCACCACAGCAGCATGGGCGACCCAAGCTACAATAGAGGAGATTTTGCCGAGCTGCACTGGGCTTCTCCATCTCCATTTATTAGAAATTATAAAATTGATGTATTTGCTTCTGCTGAGGCTTCATTTGGTCGGTGAGTTTTGCAGCAAGTTATTTCAGAAACAGTTAGGTCTGCAACCCAGACGGAGTCCCTCCCTTAGGCCATTGCCAAGCTTTGGTATGTCCTATCACTGGATACTGTGAAATGCTCATGGGAAAAAGAGTGTTGGTACTTACCTGATACACCTGTTCTCTGTGAGCTGTGAAGAGCACCCAGCCCCTCCCTTTTATTCTGTCTGGTAGGGGGTCTGTTCTGGCCAGGGTTATTACATAGGCTTAAGCATATAGGGTATCAATACCTTGGCTTCGCAAAACTGGGGACCCTAAGGAGGAGTCTCATGGAGGAGGCGGAGTGTCCTCAAGTTTCAGCCCAGACTTCCTAGAAGGACTGAAGCACCTTTCCGTCACTGGATGCTCTTCACAGCTCACAGAGAACGGGCGTATCAGGTAAGTATCAATGCCCTTTTTATTTAGGTCTTCAAAGTATTTTTTTTTTCAGTCTTATTGGAATCGTTTGAAATAGATAAAAAAAATTTGGCAGTACGTTCATTTTAATTGTCGCTATTCTACCTATTAAGGATAGTTGTAGATTTTTCTAGATCTATCGCGATCTGTTGTAATAAACTGTCATAGTTATTTTCTTTAAGTGTTCCACACCTAGCTATCATTTATATCCCTAAGTATTTCACTTTTTTTGTAATTTGAATATTTAATTTGGGCCTTTTTCAATGGTTCTTCCAATATAAAAATCAAATCATCTACGAATGCTTGTAATTTATAGTCTTTATTTTTTATTTTCATTTCCTTTATTTCTCCATTTTTTCTAATATTTCTATTCAAGACTTCCAATGTCAATACAAATAATAGTGGGGATAACGGACAGCTTGTCTAGTTCCTTTTAAAATATTGAAGTTTTCTGTCAGTTTCCTTCCACTGCTGATGAGATGTACCTGGCCTCTTGCGATCTCTATGCCAGGCATCAGTAGCAGGAGAAAGAGGATTGGGATCCTTCCTTCCTTCCTTCCTTCCTTCCTTCCTTCCTTCCTTCCTTCCTTCCTTCCTTCCTTCCTTCCTTCCTTCCTCTCTCCTTCCCTTCCCTTCCCTTCCCTTCACTCCCTTCCCTTCCCTTCCCTTCCCTTCCCTTCCAATTAGTAGTACATCAATGATATAGATAGATAGACAAACAGACATATATCCATGTGTGTACACATGCACACACAATAAAAACCTGGTACCAAAGTGAAGATTTCATATGCAATTTTCTCATCCACTTCACCATATCCCATACCTGGGGGGAAGAGCCAGTTTTTTTTAGAAATCTAGGACCATAAAACCCTGTCAAACTTCAAGAGTTGTGCAAATAAGTCTTGGAACTATGTCTATTCACCAGTTTTATTTTCTAACATCAAAGACATTCTCTTAAATAGGGATGATAGCAAAACCTGGTTATTTGGTTTCTGAGATGCCAGTTTCTCAATCAGTGTTTTAAAATAAGCTTTTAAATAAAAAAAATACAAGCAGGAATCCTGACCAGCACTGAGTGCCCACAGTTACCATAGAAACATATTGCCTGTTTCTCTTAGATATAGTTCACAAACTAGCTTTTTAGATAAGGATGTAATAGTATTGTATTACATGGCATCATTATATGAATGACTAAAGACATACAAATAATAACCCTAACCCTCTTTTATGACTGATCTTTAAAAATGTCAGGTACAGGAAAAAGAGGAGGCAAATTATTCAGATCCAACATACATACACTTCATTGAATTGCCAGATGGTGAGAGCAAATTGGATTCTGAAAAATAACAAGTATAAAGGCATTTCAAAAATCTCCATGAAAATCTCCTGCTTTTAATTAGGGGATATGGCCCATTTGAGAACCAAGAGCAATCGTGGTGCAGCTATTGGAAAGGGGAAAAATGTGATATTTACAGAGAAAGATGAAAGTTAATGCAGACAACAAAGACAGGACAGATGAACTGTTGAATACATATGGATGAGCAACAAAGCTGAAGTGAAGGATAGATTTGCTCGGTTGTGCAGTACTAAATATGAGTGAATCTTTGTATTGGCTAGTATAGTAAGGTACATTGCTATACGGACACAGGTTCACAATTTTTGGCTTTATAACTGACTGTTAAATATCAAGCAATTCTAGAAACAATTATTTAAATTTTCAGCCTCTCTTCAGCATAATATGGTGTTTGTTTATTGCATTTATAGTTTACCTTTTCTTTGGGAATTCAAGACACAAAGATAGGGAACTTCTCATTTTATCACTACATCAAGAATCCTGATGTAGGTTTGGAGGAAAGTTGAGTTAAGCATTCATTTCACAAACTCCATAGTTGAATAGGAAGTTTCACTCAGATGGCATTTAATAATGACATAGAAGACGATGAGGCTGTAACTGAAACATTTGATTTCAGTAGTGGAATAATGCTTCCTCGACTTCTTGGAAAGTAGGATATTTATCTTTTTTTCCTTAACAGCCTAATAATGTGAGGCTAGAACTATAAAACCAGGCAGGTCTCAGACACATTTATTCGTAGGACTTATAGGTAGTCCTCAACTTATGAACACAATTGTGACCATAATTTCTGTCACTATGACTTGTGGTTGTTAAGTGAGTAACATATAATGTTATGACCTTCTGTTAAATGAATCACATGGTTTTTAAATTAATTAGACTTCCCCCATTTACTTCATTAGTTGGAAGTCCCTGGAAAGATCAGAAATGGTGATTGTGTGACCCCCCTGGGTACTAAAATAAAAATTGGTGATCATGTGACCAGGGGGCTGTTTCAGCAGTCATAAATGCAAGGACCGATAGTCAGTTTTTTCACCACTGTTGTAATTTCAAATGCTCACTTAAAAAACTACCTGTATGTGGGTGCCTATTTCATATGATGACTCACAATAAGAACGATTTTAATTAAAGCAGTCCTCAACTTACAACAGTTAATTTAGTGACCATTAACAGCAGCTCTAAAAAAAGTGACATGACTATTTCTCAAACTTAAAACTGCTGCAGTATCCTAATAGTGACATGATCAAAATTCAGGTGTTTGGCAACTGGTTCGTATTTATGATGGCTATAGTGTCCTAAGGTCATGTGATCAACTTCTGCAACCTTCTGACAAGATCAATATGTAAGACAGATTCATTTAATAACCATGTTAGTAACTTAACAAATGCAATGATTCACTTAACATCTATGGCAAGAAAAGATGTAAAATAGGGCAAACACACTTAACAAATGTTTCAGTTAGCAACATAATGCTGGGCTCAATTGTGCTGGTAACTCGAGGACTCTTTGTATATGGCTCAACAAACTAGTGTATTCTAAATGGAAAAGCTTTTTTTAAACTTGAATGTTCAATTGCAGTGAAGCTTTAAACATTGGTGAGTGGGTGTGCCTCATTATCTGGCTGCCACATTTCACAAGAAGTTCTTTGACAGCTACAGCCAATGTCAGTGCTGTAAGGCAGCTTAGCAACCATAGCTATCTTTGTTCTCTAATTCTAATCAGTAAGGTATACAACAGCAAAATAGTCCCAATGATTATATAAAGTCAGAAATGTTCCCTTATTGGAACACATATAGAAAAGTTTCAAAGAAAGGATCTTGGATGTTGCTGCCCAAAATGATATCACATCTGCCACAAATTAGCCTCCTAGATGGAAAAGTATTTAATAACTATTTAGACCAGCTTTTCACTAGAGCATATTTTAACAAATACATTCTATGATAAGGTATGGAAGGTTCCATAGTTCTGTTTAAAGAAAGACTATAAATGGTGCACTAACTGTTGAGGCATACCTTGCTTGAATACAAATAGTATTCACTCAAGAAAACTGAATTTTTTTTTGCAGGAAATAAACCTGCGTATCCCTAGCAAGACAGCATTTTTTATATCAGATCATTTTGAAGAGAATAGACCAGTGGTGGCGAACCTTTTTGGGCTTCTGTGCCAAAAATTGTGCGCACGCTCGCACTCACATGCCAGCACCCAGAAGGCAATGTGCGCCCCCCCACACCCCCCTATGCATGCACGTGTAATAACCACCCACCGACTGCTGCTGCCCCTTTACCTGCACTGCGCCTCACAGCTGATTTTCGGCCAGTTTGAGGCCTTTTTCAGCCTCCCAAAGGCTTGAGGAAGGCTTTTGCAGGCTGAAAACTAGCCCCGTTTTGTCACTTCTGGTATTTTGAGAAAAACAGGAAGTGATGAAACAGGGCTGGTTTTCAGCCTGCAAAGCCTGCAGAAGCCTTTTGAAGCCTTCCTCAAGCCTTTGGGAGACCGAAAAAGGCCTCAAACCAGCCGAAAATCAGCTGTGAGGTGCGCACATGCCCAATGAATAAATTTGCCTGCAGCTCACGTGCCGGTACAAATGGCTCTGCGTGCCACCTGTGGCACGCATACCATAGGTTTGCCATCACGGGAATAGACTAGAAGAGATTGGGATTGACTCGAAGGGTGACAGTTTATTATAAATATGCTCTACAATTTTTTTATTGTTTTTATAGTTTTTTTTGTTATGGTCAAATAATTAACCAGTACAAGATATTGTATTATATTGTTTCTGTATCTGTGTTCAGTATATCTTAGGATTGTCACTTGGAACAAAAATATTATCTTGTGCTGTCTGACTTCACAGTTCTTATGGGTCTTGTTTTGACAGATTTATAGTTGGCATCAAGCACTACCTTTTCAGTAGAGTCCTGAAAAAATTAGGCTAATGACTCTCAGTGAGGAGACTGTGCCTCTGATTAGTATTTTTTGTACATCAGTATTAGATCATGTGATTTTGATTTGTAAATGCTGCAATTTTGCTGATCATTTTTTAAGTAGCTTGTTTATATTGCTTTGTCTTACAGATATACTAAACTGGGATATGCTGGTAATACAGAGCCGCAGTTCATCATTCCTTCATGTAAGTGTTTTGGGTACACTGTTGTGGTTTTAAAGGATGTAACTGCATTATCACTTTATTTAGCTCACAGTTTCAAGAATAGTCATACTTTTGAAATCCCATTTCAATGAGGTTTTATACTGTATATTATAGATTTCTTTTTGACACCACTTTCAATGTGCTTTCGGATTACTTGATACATTTAGAATTTACATAATGTTTGAGTTTATAAGGAGGCAATCATATTTAGCCAATGAACTTTTTGATCATTGTATTATTTGGCTTATGGAAAAACCTGAAAAAAATATGTAACAACATGAGTAATGAGTTTATTTAGGCCCTCTTTTGCTATTTATCAAACTATGTCTTTTAGTTAAAGCTATTCTGATTAGGATATAGAACAAAAATTAACTATCTGTTCAAAAATTTTATCCTTTCTGGTAGTTTGGCACTAGTTGAATGATTAGTTGAGTCTTGCTGAAGCAGGACAATTCATTTCACTGGTTAATAAATAGAAGCAGGTGCTGTTAGAACAAAAGATGATTAAATGAGAAAGTTTTATCAATTGTCAGGAGAATTGCAATCTTGGCTCTTACACTGAACCAGGATTTTATCATTCCCCCTTGATTTTTTGGTGCTTGGCTATTCTGGATTAGTAATAGCATTATTCTATGGGGGACCAGCTGGTATGAAATTGCTGGTTTGATTTGCCTTATCTGCATAGCAGTTTATCTTTGGAAGCCTTTCCTGGTTTTTCCTTTCTAAATGCATGTGAAATTTGGATGTATTCTGGGGAGAAGTTTTTCATAACAGTTTAGTTTAACTTTCGCCTGGTTAATTAAGCATGTTAAAATAAATTCCCAAAATACAGTGAAGAACATATGTATGAGAAGCAAGAGAATGGGCTATGTCATGCCATTGTTGAAAGGATAAATAATATTCTCCTTGATGGTGAGTTGAAGTAGTTAAATGCTGAAAGAAGTCAGTGTGGCCACTGGTGAATAAGAGAGAAGAAACAGTATGTTGAAGTAAAAAATACAGGGATTCAAAAAGTTAAGTTGAACATAGAGTATCCCAAAATAAATCAGAAAACAAAGTAAAAGAAAAACAAAGTGAGAATTGAATGGGATCAGTGCTACCACAAACTGCAAGATGTTTGAAAATGAAAATGTAATGACTTTGCTTGGTTGAATCCCTTAGCAAGTTCTTATAGTGTCCTAGATTTATTTTATTATTTTATTTTAAACATTTAAATGGCCACCCATCTTATATTAAACAGAAATTATGAAAAAGCCTATTTGGCCTAAAAATGTCATTATTGTTATGGGGTAAGGATTTTGTAAATATTTTGTGGCAGATCCTACAGTGTCTCGAGCATGTTAAAGCATTGTGATGCTTTAATTTGGATATTTGAAGCGGGCAGAGGGTTTTGTTCCATCGCCCTTCTGTCTCCATAACTCAATGCAACATTTTGCTAACCATATCACTGGTGTCTTAAATAATGCCTTGCATACATAGCACAGCAAGTGGCAAGCTCAAATCCACTTTAACTCATTTTATTAAATCTAAACATGTTTGAACTAAGTTGATACAGGGCTTCAAGGCTCTTTCCCCTTCCAATAACTTGGATGTTGGAAAAAGATACATTGGAAAAAGGCAGTAACAAATCACTTAGGTAAAACTCTATTTGGGATAGAATTTACTTTTTACCTTACAAAAGGATATGTATTTTACTGCAGAAATAACACATTCATTAACAAGAAATTTAAAATTATCTACAATATTTTTTGAAAAATCTATGTTTTGGCCTGTTTTCTTTGCTATTGTCATATTTTCAATAATTTTTCCTTAATATATGACATTTCAATGTAAAAATGCTACTTTATTTTTATTCAACACACTGAGCATTTATAGATTGTAAAATCATCAACAATATATGTAATTTGTATATTTTACTTATTTTAATAAGCTTCCTTTACATTTTATTAATTATTTTTAAGAGATTGGAGTAATGGCTTAATCATTGAAAGTGCTTAAAATATCATATTTGTTTCAGAGCTTTTTAAAATTCTTATGCAGCATAAATCCAAGGCAGTCATTTTATATTGCAGAAATAAGTCCTGTCTTTGAACATCATGGTAACCTATTTTTTTTAATTATCCAGACATAATTTTCAGTTCACAGTGTCAGATGCGTTTCTTTTTTCAGATGTATTTTTCTTTTTTAATATCTTAATTAGCCAAAGATCTTGCATGATTTACCAGCCAGATTTTATATTTTATATATGATAGCTTGTTATTTCTGTAATCTAGAATCAGACAAATAGATAAGTGTCATTCGTAGTGCACTTGAGAAATAGAATCTGATAATGTATTTCAGCATTGGTTAAGGGCCAGGAAGGTAATGTGGAGGAAGGAACACAGGGTTTATAATCTGTTCAAGTAGTCTGCCCTTCCACTGATTTATCACTTATCAAGTATTGTGATTATTTGATTATTTCTGTTCTTTTATTATTATTTCTATTATTTCCATTCTATTGTTATTTCTACTCTCTGTCTATTCAGACTATTATTTATTATTTACATCTTTTAATGAAGAGTGTTAATGCTCTGTGTTAAAGATAAAAGTTTTGTCTGTAGTGATCAATTGATTATATACTATCCGGTTGTCAATTCTCAGTGATCTCTTTTCTAAAAATGGCTTCAGTACTTTTAAATTTATAATTATGCATTTTAACACATATTGAGAATGTATAGTGAACATTTTGACAAACAGAGCAAGGATAATAAATGTTTGCTATTCAGAAGAAAGTTAAGAAATAAAAAGAAAGCTCCATGAAACAATATTCCTAGAATTTATTGTTAAATAACTGGTATTATATAAATGTGATTAGGCTGTGTTTCTGGTATAATTGTGCTTGGCATAAAAAATAAGATTCCTACTTCATTTATATATTTGAAGCATACTATATTTAAGCCCTTTTTATTGAATCAAAAATAGTGAAATTACAATTTGAATGTTTAATGTAGAAAACCAGATTTGTACATTGGCTTTATCCCTTAAAGTCCATAGTTACTGATGCGTGTCTATATTTTTGGTTCTAGTACTTCTGCGCAGAATGTTCTTATCTCTCAACTCTGCTTGATTCAGGCAAACATTTAATACTGCCCATATGTATGAGTTCTGCACACTTTTTTATAGTTAAAAAAAATAACATGTCCCTTCAGATTTAATGGACATTTCCAATAACAACAACACCCTCCATTGTAGTGATTCTTTAAGTGGAGGGTTGACTTGTATTTGAAATTTATTTTTTTCTAGAAAACTGGATAAATATATCAACAGTAATATCCTTCAGAGTAACAAATATTTTTAGAAGAATTAACTTTTTATTAAAAATTAAGGGTATAATTCTATCTAATTTGTCCTTGTTTTCTTATTATAAAGGTATTGCCATTAAAGAATCGGCCAAAGTTGTCGATCAGGCACAAAGAAGGGTTATGAAAGGTGTGGATGACTTAGACTTCTTTATCGGGGATGAAGCAATAGAAAAACCCACATATGCAACAAAGGTATTTAAAATAAAAAGTGGCATTTTAAAATCTTTTTCGTGCAAAGAAAGAAAAATTGTCTAACTTTCAAGTATGAGTAGTAATTTGAACTTAATTTTCCTCATACAAATTAATGTTTTATTTATTGTATAATTTATTATGAACAGCAGTATGTTAATATTTCAGGTTAAGATAAAGTTTTAAGATGCTTAACAGTATATTTTAAAACAAGTTATGATAATTGCTTTAATTTAAAAAGAGCAATATCATGTAAAATATAAACAGTATACTAAGCAGTATACAAATAAGCTAGAGCTAAGTTAAAGGCTGCCTTCTATATTTATTCATATTTATGTGATTCTACCATAAGTTTAAATTTAGTATTTTATTTAATAATGCGCACATTTTAAACAGTGGCCCATTCGCCATGGCATAGTTGAAGATTGGGACTTGATGGAGAGATTTATGGAACAAGTTATCTTTAAATATTTAAGGGCAGAACCGGAAGACCATTATTTTCTTTTGGTGAGTATAAAATGGATTCTTTCCATTTAGGAGGGAGTTGGATTCAGTAGCCCAATTGTTCCCTTCTATATCTATAATTATAGCAATTATGGTGACAATAACAAACTTAAAGTATTCCTCTAAAATGCTTCTGCATTTTATAGCTTTGATATCTGGAAATAATATTTGTAGTCTCTGAAGCCAGATGAGAGAAGAAAATCAGAGCTTACCTATTTAATAGCTGTAAGGCTATTATAATAAAATACATAATTGCAATATATGAAAGAATATGTAAAATTGCTGACCTCATTTAGCTCACTAAAGAATTCTTAAGGAGCAGTCTTGATTTTTAAGACAAAATGTTTATGAAGTTATGGATGTTGTCTCACTATTAAACCTTTTCCTCACTCATTCACATTAACAAGGATTCCAATTTGTATGTAGAGTTCCTTAACAGAGTTAAGAAAATTAACAGAGTTCCTCTGTTGTTTGAGAAGGTAATGTCTGGAAATAATGGGACAACAATGTTCTGTATTTGCAGGCACTACTTTCTTTTTGTGGGGGAAAAATAAGCATACTTAGGAAATTAAAAAAAAGTCTCAACTCAATTCAAGCACAATATAGCAGAGAGAGAACTTACAGTTCTTTAGGTAAGAAATCTGTTCATCTGTGGTATTGGATATATTAGATCCTGTAAAGCGATCAAAACAAGTTAAATGAAGTGTAATTAATAAATTACAGAATTAATTAATAAATTAAGTAATAAATTACAGGCCTACAGAAAGTAGATTAGATTGAGCTGAATAGTTATTTTTCTTCACAGACTGAACCTCCTCTAAATACTCCAGAAAACAGGGAATATACTGCTGAAATCATGTTTGAATCCTTCAATGTTCCTGGGCTTTACATTGCTGTTCAGGTGAGATGTAGAGTTCTGATTTTATTAAGAAACTCCTTAAGAAACTATATGGATTTTGTGTCAGTTGCCCTAGAGTTAGCCTGTTCTGCATCAGCTGCGCTTAAAGCTTTTCTTCTGGCATCTGACCTAAATGACAATGGTAATTTTATGGGAACTTCTTTCCTGCTATGTCCCAACTGGCCCACTGGGCGGATAATGAGGTCATCCAAGTTTAAGGTAAGAGGCCTTTTGCATGAAACTCAAGCATTTGGAAATGTTCCCAGATATGTTCTGAAGTATAATATAAAGTTTTGTAAAGTCTGTGTTCGAAATGATGAAAAATGCACTCCTTTATCAACTTTGTTTTCTTCGGAACTTTAATTTGGGATACATAAATCACTGTTCCTAGTATGAGGCATAAATCACTGTTCCTAGTTTGGGCCATTATTTTTCCTTTCATTGGATGGCATGCTTAATTAAACAATGAGCACTAAGTGATGCTGCTTGGGAGGGGTGGCTAATAGTTTCTGTACAAAACGCACTAACTGCCTCTTATGATTAGGTGTGATGTGGAAATACCACCAATATGCAAACCACACTAATGTAGAATTTCATAAAGTAATACAAATTAATTTTCTATCAGATTGAGGTAAGAGCAAAATCATCTCATAAAGTAAGTTGACTGTGCTTTACATCAGTGGTCCCCAACCTTTTTTGTACCAGGGACCAGTTTCATACAGAAACACTTGTTCAAGGACCGGCAAAATCAATTCTTCCCCGATAGTAAAGGGCTTCTTTACTATTTCTTTACTAAAAACATATTTTTATATATATTTTAAACACGATTATTCATTCTTTGCGACCCAGTACAAAATGATCCACGGACCAGTACTGGTCCGGGGCCCGGTGGTTGGGGACCCCTGCTTTACATGATCTATAATTGTGTGTGAACTCTGCTTCTTGGAAGAAAGAATGATAATTAGTGCAGCAATTGCTATGTAAATTGTCAATCAGAATTTCACTTCTGCCTACTGTAGGATACAGAGTACCTTATAATAAGTGTTTATTGGATAAAAGAGCAAATGGCACCCTACAGTTTTATTATTTCTATACTTAACTCTTCCAGAGTATGTCCATGGTTTACTACCACAGTATTACTTGTGATAGAATTTATTTTTTGTTTAACTTTTACAAGATATTTGTTATTACTTTGCAGTTGAAGATAATCTTTATTTTAAGTCATAATTCTGACATTAACATTTCTTATAAATATTTATTGAAAATGTATATTACACTTCTTAACAAAGGAGTGATAATCATCCTAATTGCTATATTGGAAAGATTACATAGTAAGAAACCAATTGTAATACAGTGAATAGTACAATAAGAAAGGATATTCTTAACACAGTACTATGTTGAGTTCTTCTTATTCCTGAACTCATCATATTTGCAATCACTTTATGCCAGAAAGGTAACATGAAAAAGAATATTGTATTTTCAGCCAGTTTAAAATTAATGTAGCTTTAGTGAGATAATGCTGCTTTCCATCAATACTTTGCCAACTGAGATTGTCTCAGTGCTTGAGTGCAAATTTCAGAAGAGTTCTAATTTTCTTTTCTATAGTGCTGCTGCAATTATTTACAATTTAACAAACTGTATCTGTATCTGTTCTTATATGTTCTTCATTTTTTTTTGCACTTTAATCTTGTAATGTGTATAATTTTCTTGGGCTATGTAATGCAGTATAAATATATTGTATGATTTTGTCTCATGTAGTATTCATTTTTTGGAGATTATGAAACACTTATGCTCAAACTGCTTCCTTGCTAGGCTGTCCTTGCTTTAGCTGCATCTTGGACATCAAGACAAGTAGGAGAACGGACACTGACTGGAACGGTTATAGATAGTGGGGATGGTGTCACTCATGTCATTCCTGTGGTAAGATATAATTACACAGTTTCGTTTATTAAAGTACAGTTCCTAATACTGTAATTATTATTGAAAGCACAATCTTTTCTTTCAGCCTCTTCCTCATGAGTTCAGAGCTATATAACTATCCCCTACAAATTACAAAATATGCAAAATTTTAACACTTTTTATTATTTTTAACTAATGTTAAAATATGTTTTCTTAGTTTAGAAATTATAAGGCACTTAAACTGTCTGTTTATTTTATTTAAAAATAATTTAGTGATAGCTAACCTGGTGTCTTCAAGATGTTTCATTAACAATTCCTAAAATTCCATACTTGTGGCTGATAGAAATTAAGTCTAAAATATCAGCAAGAACACCGTTTGATATACCTGCTGAAAAGTTATGCTCTTCAAAGATTTCATGACATAGAGAATTCTAACACTGAAATTGTTTTGGTTCTCTCGTTCTTGAGAAAGTGATATTAGATATTATTATTAGATTGGGCTGTAGGCTGTCTTGAAAGTTATATAAATAGAAAGGCAGGGTATAAATGCATTATTGAAACATTCTACAGGTGATCTGTAGCCCTGTAAAATTCAAGTCTTGCTATTTTGTTAACTTGGAACATAAATTAGGGAGTGGGAGGAAGGGGGAAGGATTATTAGATGAGCAGACCTTTATCTTTTCACCTGCTTCATGTGACATCATCAAAATTGCTTCTGATGAGGTACAGTGGTCAAGTACATTCCTGCCCAGGAGTGCACCAATGGGAAGCAGAAGATCAAAGATAGTCTTTATGATTGTCTACTGAGGACATTTCTTTCATTTCCAGGCTGAAGGTTATGTAATTGGTAGCTGCATCAAACATATTCCAATAGCTGGACGAGATATAACTTACTTTATTCAGCAGCTGCTAAGAGAACGAGAAGTAGGAATCCCTCCAGAACAATCATTGGAAACTGCTAAAGCAGTGAAGGTAATATATTTGGTTAATTTAAATGGACATATTCATTTACTTTTAATGAATATTTATTTATTAAGACCCAAATGCAAATTGATATATTAAAATGCAAAGCCTGACTTTGAATATGTATATTCTGTGCCATCCAGCAGCCTTCATAGCAAACTGGAATGAAGCTCAAAAATGGCAACCCACTCTACAATTATGCACCTCCATCAAGATTTTGTGATGCACCAGAAATGGCTATTCTCAGTCTGGTGCTCTTTAGATGGCTTTTATTTCTGCTTCCATAATCCAGAGCCTTAAAATGTACATCCAATCTTTTCTATCCAGCTTCTGCTGAAGGTTAGCTATTTCTAGTTTGAGCAGAAAGTAATGAAATGGAAGGAAAATGACAGAGATAATCAATAGCTGAAAAGAGTTTCTCGTTCTGCTCCCAATAAAGCCAATGGCAACAGTAAGGAAGATATTAGAAAGGTCAGGAACAATAATCTGGAAACAACTAGTTTTTTGTCTACTCGGCTCTTTACAGTCCTGTATTATTTATTTGGATTGCTTAATTTTTCCAAGACATTTGCATTCCCCATAGCAAGATTCCCTTCATGTTTGGGTATACTACAGCTTTCTAACTAGAACTGCCTTTGAAGAGTGGAAATATTTATTAAATATAAACCTTTAATAGGTTCAGTATCTTCATCCAAAATTATGACTCAATCTTTGTACAATTCTAAGTTACAAGAATTTGAGTTTAACCCTGTATTGTAAGTCAATAATTGCTTTACCTCACTAAGTTAATTTTAATTACTTGTCAACTCTGATAGATTTTATGTGAATCCATGAATAAATGTAAAATAATTAATATTAGGAACTGAGAAGGTAACTTGCCAGCAACTTTTTCCCCCCTGTATGTTATAATTCTAAATAGATTTCTGGTTTTACATTGCAAAGACCTATAATTCCTTTCCTGGAAATTCTTTGTCTATATTTTCTCATAAACACATCTTTTATTGATAGGTTTTTGGTTATATGAGAGTACAGTATGTTACTATAGCAACAATATGTATGATTGCATTTTTCCGTTACTGTCTTGCTGTTGAAAGAATAAAAATTATTCGAGCTCTCTGGATTGTATAATTTTTGTTAATGAGGCATAAAATGTATCTAAGTACTAAGTACCAAGTACTTATTATCTAAACATAGGTGATTAATATTAATTTTTGATATCCTCCCATTGTGCCATTTGTAAACTGCCTATAGTCACTTAGATGAGAAAAAAATAAATACTAGTCTATATCTTAGTTTTCAAAGAAACTTTTAGGCCTGTTAAATTTTAAAAAAGATCAGATAGAAAGCTTGGATATTTAATCATTTTGATAAATATGTGTACTTGTTTTTCCAGGAACGTTTTAGTTATGTCTGTCCTGACTTAGTAAAAGAATTTAATAAATATGATGTAGATGGTACCAAATGGATTAAACAATATACTGGAATCAATGCTATCTCAAAGAAAGAATTTACCATTGATGTTGGCTATGAAAGATTCTTAGGGCCAGAAATCTTCTTTCATCCTGAGGTAAATTGAAGCATATTATGTGTATGTGTGATTTCTTCCTAAATAATAATTGAAGTAAAAGAAGGGATGGTTGTTACATTTTAAATCTACACCAATGGTGTATCTCTCCTCCTGCAGTGAATTGGTTTAATTATACCACCAGTGTAGATTTTATGCTGAGTTGTAAGGTTTAGTGTTTCTCCCAGCTGATGCCATTTTTTATATTGAACTGCTTGATTCATTGCTTAGTATTTGAGATGTGTAGGTGGACTCTGAATTGTTCAGCATAACAGCAGGCAAAATAGAAAGAGGAAAGTGATCAGAGGATACATTCTGGCTTTCAGTGGGCTGAATCTGGCCTTTACAAATGCCCTTTCTCTCAGAACAAATGTTTCTATTCTGTTTTCCCTCTACAGTTCTGTGTGGCCCTGCGTTCCACATCTGTGTGCATGATTAAGCACATTGCATCCCTTTATCTGTATTATGAAACTGGAATGTTTTGCTTTAAATCATAATGATACTGTTAGTCACTTTTGATATGGTATGATTGAAGGGCTGAATTGCATCCTCCTAGATCAAAATAAGTTTATCTGAGATGTTAAATATTTGAAAGCAAAGCCCTACCTCTACATTTATATATGTCTTAAGAGTGGGCAACTGGGTACTTTGGAGCTATATTGACCTAAAATTTCCACAATTGCTGAAAATTGGTGGCATGGTTTCCATTATTTAGAAGTCTAGTATAAGTTTTAAAATACCTTAACAGAGCTTTAAAAAAAACTGAAGGAAATGCTCAAATTTTAGCAATAGCACTTACTGATATACTGCCTCATAGTGCTTTATAGCACTCTGTAAACAGTTTACAGAGTCAACATATTGCCCCAACAATCTGGGTCCTCATTTTATTGATCTCAGAAGGATGAAAGGCTGAGTCAACCTTGAGCCAGTCAGATCAAACTCCAGGCTGTGGGCAGAGTTTGCTACAATACTGCATTCTAACCACTGTGCCACCACAGCTCAGGGTATTTTTCCTTATAACCCAAAGCTATTACTGCAGAAAACGTGTTCCTATCTATTTTATATTACTTCTTCGCCACAATTGTCCTAGATGTTGACAGACATGTTAAACACAATCACAAAAAGCTTATCCAGGCCTATTATAACAGAAAACAAGGCAGAAGTTGTGGATGTTTGTTTTCTTTCACTTTTCTAACTTCACTTTCTTTTTAATCAGAAATAATTCTTCCCAAAATCATGCTATTTTTAATATAAAACTCTAGCCAAATCACAATTTCTTTTCATACATTGATTCCCATTTAATTTCTGGGTTCATTATCTCTAGTTGTTAAATTTATTCCATCTTTCTTCTAGTTTATTTTTTTGAGGATGCTAATCATATCCTTTTTAAAAAAAATGTGGGATAATGATTCAGGCATCAGGCTAGAAACCAGGAGACTGGGAGTTCTAGGCTTGCTTTAGTAATAAAAATTAGGTGATTGGGCTAGTCATTTTCTGTCAGACCACCCTCCCAAGGTGGTTGTTGTAGGGAAGACAGAGGCAGGAATATTAGGTATGTTACAAGATAAAATACAGTAACAACAACAACAATAATAGTAGGAATACCTATTTTTGTTTTCAGTTTGCTAATCCAGACTTCACACAGCCCATCTCAGAAGTAGTAGATGAAGTTATTCAGAACTGTCCTATTGATGTTAGACGCCCACTGTATAAGGTTAGTGAAATGAGAAGGTAAGAAATTATGGATGTAAAAAAGTGTTGCTAGATGCAAAGCATCTATTTTTTTCTATTTCCTAAGAATTTCCCTCCCTCTCTTTTAGATAAAAGCAGTTTTTAAAAAGTCTTAATATAGATAACTAAAAATATTTGAAAGTATGGGGGTTGTATTTATTATTTGATAGAAATGTCAGGATAATAACAATTGAGCATGATATTAGCTGATTCTTCTTTTTGCTTTACCTGTGTTGTCTTCCACTATGTCTGATGGGATTTGTACATGAAAAGTACAACTTTTTGATGTGAGGAATTAACATTTTGGTCATAGTCAAACATAGACAAACTGCTGAAATGAGTTGTCATGTGATCAGGGGGCCAGTTTAGTTTGTGAAACTGAAAAAGGGGGTTTTGTGATCTCTGGATTCTGACTCTCCCAGAATAAATGTCTCCTTGGAGACCTTTGCACAGGAATCCCTGGGCCTTGAGGATAACTCTGTTAGCTAGCTTGGAAATGCTTTTTGTCAACAGAAGGTCATTTTATCTCATCTGAATCCTCTCAACTGCTGCCTGACTTTAAAAATTTGCTTTTGTTCTGTAAATTTGTTTGCTTCAAATTTATTAAATTTTGTTGATTGGTGAAAGCATATTTGAGCAATGCTATTCTTCCTTCTTCAGAGTGCTCAATGTGTTACTTAAAAGATACAATGTTGCCTTCTATGTAGGAAATAAAGTCTTAGAACAGGTCACGTGTATGGAAATTGCAGCTGTCTTTTATGACTGGTTAGAAATGTCATTATTACCACTGTTCCTAATTTCAGAAGTGAATATCTCATTTAACTCTGCTTGTGCAATTTTAATTCAGAATATTGTCCTTTCTGGAGGCTCAACAATGTTCAGGGATTTTGGACGGCGTTTGCAGCGGGACTTGAAAAGGACTGTGGATGCTAGACTAAAACTCAGTGAAGAACTGAGTGGTGGCAGACTGAAGGTTTGTTTCTTAGACAATGGAATGCATTGATGTGGATGGAGTGCCCTCTGGTTTAAAGGCTTGTTTGGAATGGAAACTTTTAACAACGACCTTATAGTACTGAATATAATAGTATTAATTTGATTTTCCTTGTTATCTTTGTAATTTTTTTATTACTGTAGAAAGTACTCAAATCTGATTTTTGAAATGAACAGTTATGAAGTGGCAATCTTTACCATCTGATTCAGGCAGCTGAATACGTGGTGTTTCAAAAATTCATATGCAGTTGATCTTTTGATTTCCTAGTACTTAGGGTCCTTCATTTTCTCTCTGTACCTCTTCCAGTTGGCTCAGTTTCATTTTACCTCATTATTTGATAGTGTTTACTTGATTTTATTCATTATTATTGTATTTAATTTCTGTATTTTTCAATATCTCTGATGGATGATGTATATCCTAAAACATGAAAAGCAGATACTAAAAGCATATTCCTTTTAGTATTATTCAGCAATTACAGTTAAATATTGCTTGGGCCTGCAAATATTAATGAGCTAATAGTGGCAATAACCAGCGATGGCATTCATCTATCTCAAGGAAAGTTTTCATTCTCTGTTATGAAAGAAGTTGCCATAGAAGCTTCAGTACTACCCTCTACAAAGCAAGTATCAGAAATGATTAATAAGATTAATTTGAAGCATCTCAATTTTGCAAATTTGGAGCGGCCTGTTCTGTACATTCAGAAAGTGTTTCAAGTTTGAAAACCAGCTATAAACAATCCCTTACCTGCTCAAAATACCCTTTCAAGATTCACACCTCTAATTTTGAGAATCTTTTTCTTGTTTAAAAATTCATTTTGGTCTTCACTAACATGTACTAAACTAGATGTTATTTTGCTTCAGCTCTGGATGATGCTCTGACTCAAGCAGCATATTAGGAATAACCAATATTTAATTGAAGAGAATATTCTCTATATAGTGATTGCAATGAAATGTGATGAACTTAAAATAAATGTATTAGAATTTTAGAAATAAATTGCTATTATATGTTACTATTATAAATAAATTTAATAAGAGCGGATTGGTATTTTGTTAAACTTTAACTGCAAAATTATTTTGACTACTTTTATGTGGAAATGCAGTAGAATTCAAACATTCCCAAAGACAGAATACAAGTATTAATATTAATTTGAGATAAAATATTGGAACCTTATTTATATTATACTATATAGACTATTTACCAGTAAAGTTTTTGCTAAAAATCTACCCTATTCTTTTTATATGGAAGTGCCAGGAATTAAATGTAGAAATTAAGCCTCCAAAATATACTTTTTCAAATAGGAAATTGATTATTGATCCATAAATTATATTTTTAATGTTATTTCTTGAAGCTGTTCAGCAATGAGACTATATGAGAATTGGGTTACAAATAATCAGAGTCAATCTTCCTCCTCTCTAGGGATATGCAGATCATATTAATCAGTCAAGTGATTCTTGTTAAACTAAACAAAAAAGTTAAATAAAACTGAATAAAAATTGAGTTAAAGTTGTATAAATCTATTCTCAATAGATTGTAAGTGTGGAATAATGTTGAAGAATTCATTTTTATACAAAGTAATATTGCAATATAGTAAATTTTATATGTAGATTTGTACTTTTTGTGGAATTAATCTTATATTGATTTTGTTTTCCACTATAGCCAAAACCTATTGATGTACAAGTTATTACTCATCATATGCAAAGATACGCTGTTTGGTTTGGAGGATCCATGCTGGCTTCCACAGTAAGTTTACAACAATGGAAAAGGAATCTGAAGAATTCACTACAACAGTTATTGTAATATTACAATAGGTAATAGGCATAACAATAAATGTAAAAATATTCAGAAAGAACTTTAAGATTTCTTTGATGGGAGCTGCCTAGAGGTGGCTGAAAGATGCATGGCTATATCAATGTTTTAAATAAAAAATAAATTTTGGTAAATAGAATAAGATTATCAAAGGCCCAGCCATAACTGCATAAGTGTCTTTTTCTCTTCCTGGTCCAGATGATATTCTGAAGTTTTAGAAAAAGCGATAGATAGCACTTTTATCTAGGATAAGCTATAACACTTAGGAATTTGTAGACGCTTACATTATTTGGCTTTAAGACTTTTCAAATGGGAAAAAACACCAAACTCTTCATGATTTTTAATAGGGGTATGAATGCCTCAAACCACTTGAGATGGCTTCCTGAGAATAAAAGGAAAGACTTTAAAAGTTCAGGTCTATCTTCTCTGAAATTCCATATACCTAGCCTATGTATATTAAAAATGAAATGTACATTAAAAACTGAAAAAAATATTCAAGAATACCAATTTACCACTTATAACTTCATTTCAAAGATTGGAAACATTTTTATAGGATAGCTTCATCATTTGCGATGCACATAACACGAGGACAAAAGTCTCCTCTTTTTTGTGGAATTTTTTTTGTCCTTTTGCCAAAATGTTTATTTTAATCAATATAAAATTGTAATATGATCCAATGCATTAATTTAATTTTATCTTATGTCCTTTTTTTCAGCCTGAATTCTACCAAGTATGCCACACCAAAAAAGATTATGAAGAAATTGGTCCTAGCATCTGTCGTCACAATCCAGTTTTTGGAGTTATGTCTTAAATCTGACATTTAATGAATTGAGTTTAGCGAGGCAAGGAAATGGTCTTTCTCAGTGCTTGTTTGTCTGGATGGTCGAAATTAAGATAAGAAACATGACTTGAAAATAAGAAAAAAAAAGACCAAACACAATTAAACAGGAATATTTTAATAACTGTCTCAACATGCTGATATAGTGGGAAGCCAAAACAATTCAAAGTGTTTTTTTTTCTTTTGACTGAATATTTGAAGCTGTGCATAACAAAACAAAAGAAGTTGGTCTTTGTTCTTTTTGTGCCCTAATATTTTGTATATTAATGGAATATCCAAGATTTGATGGGATTTGATGGTATGTAGATAGTCAGCTCTATACTTCTTCTATTGTACTCTTAATTGTGTACAATGCAAGAGCCTGTTTATATTTCCTACTTTTTTATACATTGAGAAAAAAATATCAGTGATTGAAAGTAATGTTAATATTGACAAGAAAAAATACCAGTGACCAATTGGAGGGGAATGTGAAAATTAATAATGCCCACATGGAGTTTCATCATGTAAATCTCTAATAATGTCAAAATATGACCAATCTTCCACTTGCATTCCATACACAATGCAACTTGGCAAATGTTTTTGGACCTGAGGGACTAGAATCTTGGATTAAGTGATGCCTGCTAGTGCTTTCTGATTATTCGGTGCATTTTCATTCTATTTCTTGCTTGGGGAAGGGGCGGGAAAGTAAAGACAAGACTGTTGGACAAGTATTGCAGTTCTGTAGTGTCATTTTTAATTGCAACCAAATATTCCAATTATGAAAATGGGTGTATTCCACCATTCCAATAAAGACACAACATTCTTTTTTAATATTCATGTGAGGCCTTTCAATTTTGTTGTTTAATCATTTGTGAAGGTCCTTCTAATCTGCAATTACAGTTTCTCACTCCCTAATTTGGAAAAGATGAGAGGAGATATATGTATGCAAGTGGTGTGTTATATATTTAATAGCATAATGCAGTTTTAGAAGCGTAATTCTAATTAAATATATGTTTTTCATGAGATTTTGGTAAATAAAGCTTGCATTCCTGGTGTCTTGTGTCACAGATTTGATACTGTAACTCAAGAGAATCAAGTATTAGAACTATATTGATAGTATGTTTAGTCAGAAGCAGACTTGGTGGGGCTGAGTGAGTATCAAGTATGTAGAGTATGTAAAAATGGAAATATTGCTGCATTTACCTGAATGTCATGACAAAGCTTTCCTTGACTGGAAGCCNCTGGAAGCCTATGTAGAGTATGTAAAAATGGAAATATTGCTGCATTTACCTGAATGTCATGACAAAGCTTTCCTTGACTGGAAGCCTTGAACAGAAAAATTTTCTGATCATTCAGATTTATAATAAATTTCCATCTTAAACTTTTAGGTAAGTGTTGGGTGATCATAACAGGAGACTGGGACTTAAAGTGTGTCTTGGCTATGATTCATCTTTACAAATGTTGAATGTCTGAACAAAATTATAACCAAATATGACATCTGAATCTATAATTATGTTAGATATGCTCACACAGTGCAGGACAATAAGCTTGCTAGGGTTTATTAAGGGTTTACAAATCCATCTTAAAATCTATTTTTTTAAAAATAGTTTTTATTGAAGTTTAAAAATGCAGAGAGAAAAAAACTAATGCAAAGTAAGAAAAATACCAAAAAACAAAAAAGTGTAAAGAGAAAAATAGCAGGGGAGAGAAAGAAGAAGAAAAAAATAACAGTCCAAATTTGGATATACCATGAAACTATCCCCATACTGGTTGGTTTATCTGCTGATGTGAAAAAACGAGTAAAGCAGAAATTGGAACCTGCATGTAAATGACTTCATTCACAAGTCAGAATTCCTTATGTCTTAGTGTAGCTCTAACACTTGTCTCCTAAAGAATAAGGATTTCTTCACAGTAACACAGACTGAACTATATGTTGCCTGAAGTGAAGTATCATATATGATAACCTATCTATTTTGTGGATTTTCTCATAGAACCTAGGATTAGCAAATTGCCATAGATTTGTGCCAGAAGATGCCTTTTGGTATCTAATTCTGATTATCAGATAAACTCACCAGAAAGAAATTGTGCTTCTGTGTATTTAAGATTCAATTATATTTTTTCCAGTGAGTTTAGTTTAAAAATTAAGGATATTTATATAAAATCTTGATTTTAAGGCCAATTGTGGGGAAGAAATATCCATTAAATCTATGTTTACATAAGTGATATATGTATGTCAGTTGTATCATTATGGAAGTGATATAATTACATAATTTGCATAATTATGCAGATCAAGTAAATTGTATCAGTTACATAATTATGGAACTTGACATAATGTTACTTGTCTGAACTTCTTACAATGGACATTGGGGGGCTAATATATAAGTTGACTTTGCATTTAAAGTTGGCTGAACCAGGGATTCATAAAATTTGCATCAAACTGAATAATGATTTACTGAACATCTGGAGAAACAGTACTTTATCAGGAGCTACCAGCTCTTGATTCTGAAAAAGTCAATGGTATTACACATCAATCTTATACAGATTTGCACAGAAGTAAGTTCTATCTTACACAATTCAGTAGGACTCACGTGGAATTCTTTGTGGCCAAGTTTATGCTCCTGGTCTTCAAGTAAATAATCTTGTTTATTTTTGCATTGTGGAGATGATGCTAAAACCTCATCTCCAGTTCTTTAAATCTTGGTTTGTAAAACAGTTACTTTTAGTTACCAGCTGATACAATTTGTTGGTAGTAACCTGTGTTTATAGCAATTTAAATTATTTAAATGCTTATTACAGAAATAAAAAGAATCAAATAAGGTTTTTCTTCTTGATAATTTCTATCAGTCCATCTTGCATGTGTTAATAAGTAAAAGTTAATGGCAAGAATTTACTTACTCTAACTTGTAAAGGAACTGGATAATTACTTGTTTTTTGTAGCAACTGGAATGCATTAAATTAACTTTTTTAAAAAAAATCAAAATTTCAATGAAATATTACTTATAAATGAAAGCCTCTGTTCAGTACCTTAATAAACTCTCATTGTAAGTAAAATGTATGGATTTTCTATTTAAAATGAAATTTGTTGAAAAATTATATGAAAATCCTGTGTAATAAAGAATTGGCATTACCAGAAAATTGTGAAAGACAATTTTGAAAATAATATCTTGCATGTAACTGATAAATATTAGATTACATATATAATGTGTACTGTTCTAATCTTTAATAAAAACTTTTGATGACTTCCAGAAAGCTGATAGCAGAGAAAATTCTGCACAAAATATTGGTTCTTATCTCCTCAACTTCAGCATTTAAAATATGACCTTTGTCAGTTTGCATCTGGAGAGGTTAAAATAGTATATTTTTTATTTTATGCAGAATTATAACACTAGGATTTCTCTTTTGGTGTACCTACATAGAATTTGTTTTTTTCCCATGAAACTATTTCATAGGGAGGACTAATTTATATGTTGTCTGAAATAGGCTGATGATCATGAAACAAATTGGTATCAATTCCAGTGTAATTTTGGGCTTCCAAGACTCCTTGAGGGCAGAGCCTTCCAATCTAGGATAGGTGTTTTCTAGGCAACTTGAATCCATATATAAAGTGAAAATATTCCCCACCCCGTCCCTATGATTGTGCCTTCCAATATGAATATACCTAAGCAAAAATTTTAGGAAAAAAATGGTTAAATCTTTTGAAGTGTCAACAAGGATTGTTGGTTTTTTCAAGGAGTGCTTTTCATGCCATTCTAACTGTCTCTCTGTTCAATAGTCAAATCAGTGGGGGAGGAAATGGTTTCCAAATTATGGCCCTCTATTTTTCCTGCCTTATAAAATAACTAAGGAACCATCATAATACAACAGTCTAGATTCCTCTGCATGATTGTCCTGTTGAGATTCATCACTGACCCTATAATGCAGCTCGTACTCTTGACAACGAGGTAAACTTCTATTATATTATTTATTCAGTGTAATACACTGAGGCTTTTAAAAGGAACATGTTGATTTCCTCCTTAATAAGCTGTACCATATTTCAAAATCTGTTTTTAAGAAAGTTTAAGAGAAACTGAAGCATTTATCTTAATTTTGGAAGCTGTTTTTAAGCTCAGAGAATTAGGCCATTTGATCTGGCCCTTGCGTGGCCAGACGAGGCCCTCAAATCAGTAAATAAAAAGCCATTCTGGTTCAGATTATGTGTAGTGTTTATTTTTGAATATCATGTAGGGCGACCTTATTCTGCATCTCTGTTTTTCTACCTGTTACCAGTTGTATATACTGTATAAACAAAAGGATGCACGCATATGAAGGTATCCTTAGTACTGAAAGCTAATTCCTATTTAAAATGCTCTTCTGATAGCATTTAGGCTGCAGTTTCAACTCCAGAACAAATAATTGTGTAATTTGCTTATTTGACTATAATAATGTTCCCCCTTTTATTTTTTAAAAGCAGTCACATTGCACTGGAATTTAATATTATGTAATAATACAGTATTGTATACACAAATGCAGGTATGCTTATCAGCTTAAACTTTGCATATTTATTGAACACAGAAATATGTTAATTGCCATTTAATTGTAGCAATTAAACATGAAATTCAAAGCTAGACATTGATATAATAGTATTAAATTATAATAATTAAGAATGAGATAGAGTCCTGACATAGAACTCCACAGGTCTTTTTATGTTGTATTAGAACATAATTTTTATTAGAAAAAAATTAAATCTATGTTAATCTCTTTCTTCTTTTGAAGCAGTAATACTGATCTTTAAACTAGCTACATTCAATATTCCTCATTTCAGCATTATTATAAAATAACTTCTGACTGAAGAATCAGATAAAAATCAGTAGTTATTAAATCAGAAGTAGTGATTTCCATTGGTTTTTGGAGCCAATTTTCTGTTTATACTTGGAATATTATGCACTTCTGCAATATATATTTTCCAATATCTGCTCTGAACTTTATAATGAATCTGGAATCTGAATACAGATGTCTATTATTATAGTGACAACCACAATAAGCCTCTTAAAGCATGCTTCCAACATAAGACTAGAGAATGCAGAACTCCAGTCAGTCCAAGTCAATGATACTTGTAGAAAATGATTATTAGTCCTGAATTTTTAGACTGCATATCTTCAAAGCTATCCTTATGTCAATAGCACCAACCATCTGATAAATGTTGGCTGGCATTTTAACAGCTCACAAAGAAACTGAATACATCTTCCATTTCTGAAGAGGCTTAATATGTCAGAAAGAAGTGGAAGCCAATGCTCTATAATTGGAAGTATGAATCATTTATTAAATATCTTGGCACTAAGACACTGATATGTTAATTTTTATCCTGATAGAAATCTTAAATGTAGATACAATCAAGTGGTAAATGTGTTGTTAGCTCCCCATTGAACTACAGATAGTCCTTGATTTACAACAGCTAGTTTAGTGACAGTTCAAATTTGCAACAGCACTGAAAAAAGGGACTTATGACTATTTTTCATACTTATGACCATGGCAGCATCCTCATGTGATTTACATTTGGACGCTTGGGTATTAACTCGCATGACGGTCATATATCCTGTGATCCCCTTTTGTGACCTGACAAGCAAAGTCAATGAGGAAACCAGATTCATTTAACAACCATGTTTCTAATTTAACAAGTGCAGTGATTCACTTAACAAATATGCCAAGAAAATTCGTAAAATGGGGCAAAACTCACCAATTTCTCATTTAGCAACATAAAGTTTGGGCTCAATTGTCGTAAACTGAGGACTACCTATAATTGCGGAGCAAGGAAATTAACATGAGAGAAGAGATGTTTTCTCTTTGCCTTGTCATTTGATCAGCTATACAATCTGGATTTTAAATAAGTAAATAGAATTGTGAGATGCTCATTTTACTTTAATTTTTTTTTACTTAGGTTCATAATTTGGTTTATTGTTCACTTTGGGAACTAATCCTCAATTGCATTTATGTCTTAATTTGCTTTTCTGTACAATAAGATGCTATGTAAAAAACTTGTTCCAAACCTAACTTGCCTATCTTAACAATAAAAGTACAATGTATAATTCTGGAATGCAACTCAATATGATCTAATGTGTGCATAGCTGTTGTTTTTCTCTTTTAATTGTCATTTTTTACAAAAGTATAATTCAGCTAATCACATATGAATGATTCATGCTAGAAAAGAAATATATGCACACAAAGTGCTTCAGAATACTGTAATTGCCCATTGTGAAAAAATAAAAACTTTAATCTTATGATTTATTTAAACCTCTGGACATAATGCTTATTCCACCCCACTACAAGAGAGCCTTGAAAAGTTAGCTCTTTCCTCAGCCATCCGATAGGATGATATGTCTGAGGTTGAATTGTGAACAGTGTGATAGTTTTCTTTCCCCAATATGGCTGTTTTGTTTCTGTTTTAATTGTTAGCTAAAAGATTTGTTTTTAACCTTTATTAGCCACTGAGAGTTGAATATGAATGGGAAACCATAGAAATGGGGGAGGGGAGGGAGGGAAAGATTTATATATTATTTAGCCAAGGAAGTAAATGCTCTTATATCACAGACTGGCAGGATCAATTCAAAATGCTATCCTTAATTCCCCAGTTGCCTGATAATTTAAATTTTTAATCTGTCCTGAACATCCCATTTTCACTGGATGACCCTGGCTTCTATATGAGAAAACATTTTCCTTTTTCTCTTCTCCATAGCTCCTAATGTACCTACCTTTGTCAGATCAATTTACTTACCGTATATACTCGCATATAAGCTGATCTCACATATAAGCCGACCCTTTAAAAACTGCCCCAAAATGAGGATTTTTGAAAAACTCGCATATAAGCCGACCCCAATACCATGGTGAACGTTGTTTTTTTTTTCCCCAAATTTGGGGGTCGGCTTATACGCGAATAAATCTGGCTGCCCGACTTTGCACGATGAGAGCCAAGACTCTCATCACCTTCGCGGCAGTGGCTTCGCGCAATGAGAGCCAAGACTCTCATTGCTTCGCGGGCAGCGGCTTCGCGCGATGAGAGTCTTGGCTCTCATTGCCTTCGACTTAGTCGCTGCCCGACTTCGTGCAATGAGAGCCAAGACTCTCATCGCCTTCGCCGGCAGCGGCTTCGCGCGATGCAGCCAAGACACTCATTGCGCGGAAGCCGCTGCCGCGAAGGCGATGAGAGTCTTGGCTTCTCATCGCGCGAAGTCGGGCAGCCAGATTTATTCGCGTATAAGCCGGCCCCCAAATCTGGGGGAAAAAAAAAGCGTTCTAAAGTCGGCTTATATGCGAGTATATACGGTACTTCCTTTTTTCTTCCCAAAGTCCAAATGTTGAAACCATTCAACACAAAAAGTTACTTTAGTCTTTGGTCACTTTGGTTGCCTACTGATGCTCAATTTCCAAATCTAGCCAATCTTTCTGATGGGAAACAATAGGCAATGTACAGTATAATTTTTTTATTCACCACTATTCTAAGTTTTCCTTCCTGATCAATTGCTGCATGCCAGATGAGATTTCTTCAGAGTAGATTGTCAGACTCTGAGGTGTGTGCATTAATTCCCAACCCTGCAGTCTACAGAGATGCTTTGAGAGTTTTTTGTTTGGTCTAGTCTGAATAAGGTGTCATCAGTAAAGTTGGCCACTCTGCTTAATTGTTAGATGTTTATGAACAACTTAACACATGCTGGTCCCCACATTCTTTTCCACTGTACTTAGTGTGCATCTTTATCTGTTCTTCAATGAATTTTTCATAAGAGACAAGTAACTTGTCAACTGCAGGCAGACTAGAAGAATTTTTGATAATTTCATCCTGCTAAAACTGGCTTCAGGGTGAATGTACAATGGGGATCAGAATGTAAGGGAGATGATTGATGGTTGGCTTTGACCTCAGCTTTTTCAATGCTATCCAATGTGTCCTGAATTTTTAGAGAGCTAGGAAGAGACGCTACTGCTTCTCTCCGGTAGAATTCAGACTATATTATGTGAAAACTATGTTTTAAAAAAACACGTGTGGGGGCTCTGGTGTATCTCCAGTGCTTTTCAATATCTATATAAAAATGCTGGAACCTCACAATATTTACAGCCATTTTTCTAAAATACCCATTTGATGACATATTTTTAATACATGTCTGCTTGTAAAAAGGTGAGTTAAAGAATGAATGATTCTTCCCTTCTTGTGAGAGTCACAGTTCCAGAGAAGTAGATTTTTATGATGATTATTTCCCAGGAGATGATTATATATGGTTTGTGGTATTTTAGGATCCAAATCTATCTGGTTCCTTTGATAGAAGCAATAATCAAGACTGCTTTGTGTTAGTTTGATAAACCAGCCACATGTCTTTGTAGAAGAAAATGTCTTTAATACTGTACATGGGTTATTCATCTCTAGGTTTCACTAGTATAATGAATTCTTTGCGGGGGCTCCTCTGTATCTAGAGTGGAAAATTTGGTTGGTACAGAACTAGACAGATAACAGAAATAACTGCTAAAAACTGGCAACTTCTTTTCTGAGTAAAATACAAAATACTGGTTCTTCCTTTCTATATAGCTATTTCCAAACCTGCCCATTTATGAGATCAATTGGATGAAAGTCAGTTAAATTTGCTGTGATTCTTCTTGTGATTCTTCATACTTGGAACTCGCCTAGGTCAAATTTCATCTGCAACAAAACTCAGATAAGAAGAGGTTCCTGCTGGGAGGGTGCCTTTCCAGTAAGTCTTACAATGATGATCATCAAGGACAAACAATTTGGTGAAAGGAAATGTGCTCCTTCTGATAACATTATCTCATTTTAAATCAGGTCCAAAACTTCATTGGTAATCAGAGCCGTTGTTATAATACAGATCTTGCATTGTTCTTCTGGGATTGTATGCATCGCAGAAGTTTTTGAAATTGGTTTTAAAACTGGTATTACCAGAGTAAAAATGCAGAAAAGAATTTTCTCAGTAAAAGAATGGATAGCTGGCAACATATAGAATGGTATTTCTACTTGAAGGAATCCAATAGGCCACTATATACCTATGCACATATAGTATAAGCACTGTCCCATTATGTAACCACAATTGTGGTTTGTTTTCTTTAATATCAGATCATCTGCTATGCGGAAACACTGATAAAAC
The DNA here is from genome assembly GCA_004320025.1 of Laticauda laticaudata. Classification (NCBI taxonomy): domain Eukaryota; kingdom Metazoa; phylum Chordata; class Lepidosauria; order Squamata; family Elapidae; genus Laticauda; species Laticauda laticaudata. The sequence goes on along the minus strand of BHFT01020250.1, from coordinate 23,685 downwards.
AGAAGGGGACTATTTCATAAGGCTGCTTTTTTTTTTTTTACTATTGATTTAAAACTGCTTTCTGTNGATAAAACAGAAGGGGACTATTTCATAAGGCTGCTTTTTTTTTTTTTACTATTGATTTAAAACTGCTTTCTGTAATTAAACATTGAGCAAGTTTCTGGGAATTTGCGCCTTGCACATCCATGCCTGTTTTAATTGGGGTCATCTCAGAAGGATTACCTTTTCTAAATATTTAAACTTAAGAATCCACTTCTATAAATGTTAAAATCTTGAAGAAATTCTCCAGAATTGAACACAAGTAGCATGTCAGGAGGAGGAATGAATAACTTAGCATGAGCTATTTAAATATAGCATTGGAAAGTATTACAAAAGCAGCATGTTCTGGAATAATGATCAGTTTGAAGAGCTAATACACAGACTTCAGCTTTTCAGCTATGCCTTTAAAATACAGCACTTAACTATTGCAGTCCTGAAATTGCACTCATAATATTTTGGAATAGACTAGATCTTTTTCAAGAGGCAATTGGACTTTCTGGTTTTCTTCGAAGACATTTCAAGATGTCTCTTGAAAAAGCACATTTGGAACAACCATGACCTCGATGACTGAGAATCTCTATAGACATCTAGCTGTTTATACTTTGTGGCCATCATGATGCAAACTTATCAGGTTTTAAGCAGTGTCGTTATCAGGTTGTGCCTGAAGTAATGTCATTAGTCACTGTCAGCCACCTGAAGTGATAAAAGTCACCTCTGGTCATCACAAAATGATGTCATCTGTTGCCACCTGATTGCGCTAGTAGTTGTATATATAACTCTTTTCCCCAGATATTCATAACTCCTTCCTCAAAGTGAAATTCATAAACCTCTCCTCCCCCACAGGTTTCAGAACTCAAGAATCTGAATGACAGGAGGTTTGATATCTTCCTGGAATGGACCTTTTATTACAAGCTAAGCCAATCTAATCATTTTTTTTAAACTTGTTAGCAAAATAATGGGACTTATTGTGGGTCAGACTTATGATTCTGTGAAGGTGTGATTGTGACATCTATTAAGGGAGAGCAAGGGACAGATAGGATGAATTTACTGGCTTGTCCAGACTTGTTATACAGTAATCCACTATTCTGTGTAGGTGTTGAGTTATTGATGTAGTCACCATAAAATTCCTGCATGTTTTTGAAAAATAAGATGGCAGACTCTGATGGGGACTTGTCTGAGGTAAAACGATCAGTGGTGAACTCTTTGTGGTCTCTAGGCAGTCCAGAATCCAATGGCTTATTACTACAGACCAAATGTGGAGATGACCTCCAGGTCATACATCAAGGTCATCCAGGATGCATTGAACATGCCTGACATAAGTTTGCTTATATTTTCTAACAGCTGTTGAATGCTGTCACAGTCACCCACTTTTCAAAGACAAATGCCACCTCTTTCTCTCCACAGCAATTTCAAATGACCATCTGAAGTTAACATATTCCAGCTATGTAGATACTCTCCTACTGTCCATGAGTCCTGCTTCCTGTGATCCTGGAAAACCTGGATATCTTGCTGGTTGAGTAGTAAAATTAGAACGTTTATTTCAGGCAAAAGCTGTTGTTGATGCATTGCTGGGAAGGGTGACATAAAATCCTGCCTTCAGTCATCTTAACCCAGATGATGAACTTCTCTACTAGACAATCCTTAAACTAGAATTTTTCCATGTTTTTCACATCCTCCTTTTTGATCACTTTTTTCAAATAAAATCTTTATGAACTCTCAGGGTAAAAAGATCCCATTATAGGATTGTTGCTGCAATCTTTTAGTCTCTATACCGACCATTTTTCCTTCAAATTCTTTGATGATGAATATTTCATTCTTATAATTTGCTCATACCCCTAAACAATCTGGATACTCTAAACAATCTCTCCCCTTAATATATTTTAAAAATCTTTTTAACATTTCCTTACACAGCTGTATCCACATTTCCCTCTTGGAAGAGAAAGGTACAGTATTGGGAGCAGTATGGATGCTACATACAGTATGGGAAGGGTTATTGTACCACTGAAGAAGAGCAGGTAAAATGTCTTCCTGACAATGGCTGTTTCTAGCTGTAAAATATCTCTACATTTTATTTTTCAGAGCATGATTAAGCTTTTATATAATGGCTGATTGAGTCTCATTATGGATGACAAAATTATGAATGCCATAATGCATAAGACATAGTAAATGATAGGAGTGTCAAACTCAAGGCCCGAGGGCCGGATTCGGCCTGCAGGATGCTTAGATCTGGCATCGGAGCTTGGGAGCCCATTTTCTCTGGCAGAGCTCTTGGTCCACCACAGGCACCCAGACACGAATGACGTTGAGTTGGGCACACCCATTCTGGCCACAATCCCTAGCCCTCCAGAGGTCAAACACAACCCTGATGTGATCCTAAATGAAATTGAGTTTCACACCCCTGCTATATTATACATATAATATTTAAAATGTAAAATCCAAGATTAAACAATGTACAAATTAAACAGATCTTCTCCAGAAACACAACCAGGTGTATAATAAATAACCCTTAGAATATTTTCATATTTCATTCTACCAAAACACCACTGACAAATCACACATTTTCCTTTAACATATGATTTTATTGGTAACTAAAAGTTCAGAGTGGCATATTTATACTATTGGAAAAAATACCCCTCATCATCACTAGAAAATAAAGTGTCATAACATACTATTTTACAGACTGTATCCTGCAATCATGCCCACAATCACAAGCAAACACATCTTCAGTTGAATTGGAACTCTTTAATAGACAATAGCAAATAGAACCTGTCCCTAAACTGATCTTCCAACAATCTTACCTATCACCACTGTAATTGAATTCATTCCCCTTGCTGCTTTCCATGTTTCCCAGTATTAGAGTCTTCTCCAAAAACCTAGGCTTTTTCTAATGTGTTTGAAGAAGGATAATTTTGAATGAAGCCTGGTAATTTTTGTCTCTCATGGCAAAAAAATCGGATTGATTTGTTTGATGATCTGTTGCTTTGTTTTCTTGACTGCCACAGGATTTTTCACCAACACCAAATTTTAAAAAAAATCAATACTCCTCCTGTCCTGTTCTTCAAAGTCCAACTTTCACTTCCATAGAGCATCACCGGGAACACCATGATTTACAGATTTCTGGTCTTTGTAGGTATAGACATATCACAACATCTGAATATTATTTCCAAGGCCTTCGTGACTGCTCTATCAAGTGCTAGTACTCTGATGTATTTCTTGATTGCTTGTTCCTTTGTTATTAGTTGTTAACCTTAAAAGGCAGAAGCTATCCACCACTTTGATATTTTCATTGTCAATTCTAAAGCTGATTGACCTACTTGTTATCATTAGTTTGGTCTTGCTCATATTTAATTTAAGACCTGTTTTTTTCCACACTTCTCCTTGACTTATATTACCAGCCCTTGTAGATCCTTTTGCATTTTTGGCTAATAGTGTAGGGTCATCAGCATAGACTACTAAGTGTAAATAATAGCCATAAGTTACTTTTTTCAGTGCCATTGTAACTTCAAACCATCACTAAATGAATGGTTGTATGTCAAGGACTATCTCTATTGCACACAGGTTCCTGGGTGTACAAAAGACTTCAGGATGAAACAGAAAGCTATCAACCTACTTTGCAAAGGCTGACAGGTCTGTGATTACAGCACTGATTAAAAATTGCACTTAGCAGTGAAAGTTAATTCAGGATCTCAGCTAACATTTATCCTAAGGGTTGGCAATGCCCTCAAGCTTATTTCATTGCTCATTCTGGTTGAGCTGATAGGGATCAAGGTACTAAACATTCAAAAGATACTAGATTGCTGACTTTGGAGAATGTACTGAAACAAAACTCCTGTCATATAGCACAAATAAACAATCATTGGCTCTCCAGCTTTAGTTATGTGGCGGGCCTGAATATATTTATAATATACCTACCATTTTTTTCTGTCAATTGTATAATTTATTGAAAATGTTAACCATGGTCTAGTCAAAGCAAATTTTGAAATATGGTTTCAGTTCTAAATACCTACTTTTTTATTTTACCACAATAACTAAATTTTGAAATAAATCTATTCTTAATCCAGGGCAGGAATATTGATGTCTAACAATTATTGCCTACTCTGAGCAATTAACTCCTTTTTAACTCTGATTAACTGACTTGACTTTTAATAATTTTGCTAATTTTACAACTAATTGTGTTGTCAACAAGTATCCATGTTCTATGTTACTACCATAATTCTTCTTTATTAGATGTCTTAGTCCCATTTTCAGAAGGACTTACATTCTCCTTGTGAAAGCAAATTTAGAATAGAATAGAATAGAATTCTTTATTGGCCAAGTGTGATTGGACACACAAGGAATTTGTCTTGGTGTAAATACTCTCAGTATACATAAAGAAAAGGTACATTCATTAAGAATCAACACTTAATAATAGTCAAGAGTACAATCAACAATTAAATACTAGGAAACAGTTAAGTGGGAGGGGATGGGTGATAAGGAGTGATGAGAAGATTAACAGTAATAGTAGTGTACACTTTGTAAATAGTTGAACAGTGTTGAGGGAATTATTTGCTTAGCAGACTGATGGCTTTCAGGAAAAAACTTATTGTGTGTAGTTGTTCTTTTGTGCAGTGCTCTATAGGCTAGAAAGAAGGAAATGAGAGGGAGGGAGGGAGGGAGAGAGTGGGAGAGGAAGGGAGAAGGAGAGGGAGGGAGGAGGAGGGAAGGAGGGAGAGAGAGAGAAATTTTTAAGTTGTTGTATGCATGTTCCTATTGATCGCAAAAGATTTCCTTGAACAGTTTGAATCCTATTTATGGCGATTTTCTGTGGATTAATCAGTAACTATAAAAAACCATGGAAGAAACAATTTAACAAATACCAGAATAGATGTTCCTAAAAAAAATATTCCACTTTACATTAAGAACAGAAGTAGAAAATAAATTTGTAATATAAGTTCAAAATTCACCAAATCTGTTGAAATATGAATATTCAATTACTTTTTTTAGAAGTTCCTTTTTGCCAATCATTGGTTCTGCCAGTTGTTGATTAGTTTGCAAAAGTGTTTTAAAAAGTGCATTTTTATATCAATGGAATTTGCATTTGATCTATTTCAGTAAACAGAAATCTAATGGTTGTGCCTATGTTTTTATAGATATAGTGTTTTTATTAACTCACAAAGCTAAATATGAGTAGCCTCCAGTCAGATCTGGATTAAGACCAACTAATACCTAAGCACAGCCCAACAATGGCATCCCTTAATTGAAGCCAAACTCTCAAGACATAAGATGGAAACAATTGTGATATGTGAACATATTCAAACCAAACTTCTGAACTTTATGTACTGTAGGAAAAAAGAGTTAATATTGCAGATTAAAAATGAACATGGCAAATAAGGACAAATTACATAAAATTTGTGTAAAAGTTGAGTGTACAGAGAAAGAGTGAAAGACATGGCATTTAGAGAAAAATATCTGTGGTATTTCTTCCCCTTGGTGCCCTAAACATATGCTTATTTTGTTGTTGTTCAGCCTCTTAGTTATGTACGACTCTTTGTAATCCCATGGACCATAGCATGCCAGACTCCTCTTTCCACTGTTTCCTGGACTTTGCCCAAATTCAGGTTTGTTGTGTCAATAACACTATCTAGCCATTTCATCCCTTGCCATCTGCTTCTCCTTTTGCTTTCAATCTTTCCCAACATCAGAGTCTTTTCCAAGGAGTCCTCTCTTCTCATTAGAAGATTAATCCAGAGCTGCCTCCATTATATGAGGATTGATTGCACTTAGACTTAGCAATAGCATTTAGTCTCATATACCACCCCACAGTGTTTTACAACCCTCTCTAAGTGGTTTACAGAGTCAACATGCTGTGCCCAACCATCTGGGTCCTCATTTCACCTAGCTCAGAAAGATGGAAGGTTGAGTCAACCTTGAGCCAGTCAGGATCGAACTCCAGATTGTGGGCAGAGTTTGCCTGAAATATTGCATTCGAACCACTGCACCTCCATGGCTCCTATGATGGACTTTTGTCATACTTTTCATGCTTTCACTTATTATCCACTGGTGGAATAGAAATAAAGATAAAATGATTACATGGCTGAACATAAAATCCCAATGTGGCCATGCGTCTCAATGGATTTTTCCCATCTTCACTATCTCAGGTACCTTTACTTTTTGTATTCTTCCACCTAAATGAGAGACAGTACCACACAGAACTTGCTGTGGCCTTCAGCATCTTCTTTATTTCCAAGACTAGAACTTCTAGACTCCATGCAATTTTAAAAAATGAAATTGTTAAATGGCTGCAGCCCAGAGCTTTGTTTGGCACTGTGGTCAGTTGCCTAAGGTATTTTTTAAACTGCATTATACAGGTAGCTCAACTTATGACCACAATTGAGCCCAATTATTATGTTGTTAGGCAAGACACTTGTTGAGTGAGTTTTGCCCCATTTTACAACCTTTCTTGCCATTGTTGTTAAGTGAATCACTGCAGGTTTAGTAACCTGGTTGTTTAGTGAATTTGGCCTCCCCATTGATTCGGCTTGTCAAAAGTTTGCAAAAGGTGATCACATGACCCAAGGACACTGCAATCATCATAAATATGAATCAATTGCCAAGCATCTGAATTTTGATCACATGATCATGGGGATGCCACAATGATCATAAGTGTGAAAAATGGTCATAAGTCTTTTTTTTCTAGGGTTGTTGTTACTTTGAGCAGTCACTCAGTGAAATGTTGTAAGTCAAGGACTATTTGTAATCACTTGGAAGCAGCATATGACTTATTAGCAATCATTGGATATAAGATAGATTTGATTTTATAGAGTTCTTTTGCCAGGAATTAAACTCAAGGATCTTTGCACTTTAGATGACTATTCCTTAAGCCCCTTAAGCCCCTGTCACACAGCACCAACGGATGGAAAGAGGATGTAAAATGGAGAGAAACACTTGCCATCTGTTGGAACACGATGCTTCCGTTCTGTCCTCACTGCTCCGTTTTTCATCCTCTCTATCCGTCCAGCATCCGTCTACTGACATTTCATCCCTCAAAAAGTTTTGAGCTGCACAAAACATTTTGAGGGAAAATGTATCCAACGCATCCATTAGACATCTGCTACGCATACGGGGAACATCCGTTAGATGTCCATCGTCATCCGTTACGCGTCCCTATATCCGGGCATCCGCTGCACATCTGCACAACTCGCATCCGTCCAGCGGAAAACAGACACAGAGGAAGCGAAACGGATGGAAAACGGACATGCAGCGTAAGTAGCACAGACTTAGAAAGGATGAAAGCGGATGCAGCTCGCATACAAAGCATTAAAATGGAAAAAACATTTATATAGCGGACATATCTCGGATATTTAGGATGTCTTGCAGGATGTCTAGAGGATGCAAAAGGACACCTAGTGGAAAACCTATATTTCCTATAAAAAGGGGGAGGAACTCACCTGGATCTCACTGTCAGTACAGCAGCCCTGCTGTGCAGACCTCTTCAGCCCTCATCTTGCTCCTGCTCTTCCACAGCATCCAGTCATGTCCACCATGGATCATCACACAGTCCTTTTGGTAGCCACCATCTGTCGACAAACAGTGCGAACCATCTACAGGCTCTTTCACCTGTTCTACGTGAAGAAACGGAGGCGGCCAAGAAGTTCTGGGTCCGAAGATGGATCGCGAGAAGAGCAGAGTACGGACTGTATAACAAGCTGATGGTGGAGCTGAGGAACGAAGACACTCGTGCATTCCAGAACTTCATGAGGATGCGCCAGCCATGTTTGATGAAGTTGTGGAGACGGCTTGACATCCAGGTTGACCAAGCAGAGCACCAAACTTCCGTCCCAGCCTGGACCCTGGACTGAAGGTGGCACGACTCTGCACCACCTGGCCTCCGGACCACGTACAGGAGCATGCAGTACGGCTGGAGGGTGCCACAACACCATCATCATAATTGTGGTCAGAGAAGTGGTGCAGGCCATATCGAGGAATACCTGGAGGAGTTTCTCCAGTGCCCCTCCACTGAAGAAGGATGCAAGAAAGTTGCAGAGCAGTGGAATCAGAAGTGGAACTTCCCCACACAGTTGGAGCCATAGATTGGAAGCACGTGGCCTGCAAAGCTCCAGCCAAGTCAGGGTCCACTTATCACAACTACAAGGGCTTCTTAGCATCATTCCTTCCCATGGTCGATGCTGACTACAAGTTCATGTACATCGATGCTTCAGGCAATGGCTCATCTTCAGATTGCCCAGGTAATACAACGCCAGTCACCTCAAGGAGGGGCTGGAATGCAACCTCATCATTGGCTGAGACCCCAACGACACACAAGATGTGTCCTACTTCATCGTGGGGGATGACGCCTTCTCCCTCAGAACCTAGTCATGAAGCCCTACACTTTCAGATGCCTCACCCGTGAAGAGAGGATCTTCAACTACAGGCTGTCCAGGGCAAGGCGGGTGGTGGAGAACGCCTTTGGCATCCTGGCCAACAGGTTCCAGGTACTTCTCACCACCATCAGCATCGCCCAAGACCGTGAGGAGGATCGTGGAAGCTTGCTGCATCCTGACAATCTCATGCGCACCCGCTACCCAGTGTTGCAGAACAGGCTCGTGGATCTCCAACAAGGCAATGGGGACATGGAGCCTGGTGAATGGAGGCAGGGCGAAACCTGATAGACACTGTGGATGTGCAAGGCCCCACAGAAGCCTCACGTGAAGGGAGGAAGCAGCGCAACTCCTGAAACACTGGTGCAATCTCCAGCTGGAGCAGTGGAGTGGCAAGACAGGATGGTAGATGCTTAATGGATGCTTCCTGCAGCCTGTCTCATCACACTGGATGACATTGGGCCATGTATGTTTGGTTGGCCTACAATGAACAGGGCGGTTTAATAAGAGTTGTTTTATGTTGACATGTGTGGATAATTATTAATTTAATTGATATGAAGGGCCATAGGGGTGGCACTTGGGAGGGTGGACCATACAGTCCCACTATGCTTGCACTGGAGGTTTATCTATCCACAACTATTACCCATCCATAGGTATCCCGCCACGTATCCCACAGGTATCTTTCCCATCCCACAGGTATCCCTGCCATCACAGCTATTCCCATCCAGGTATCCCTGCCCATCCCACAGCTTATTACCCATCCCAAAGGTATCTGCCATCACTGCTATCTTACCCATCCCAAAGCATGCAAAGGCTTAACCATTTCTAAAAGTTTCCACCAAGACTTTATTGACTAAAGAACTGAAGCAAGTGTGTGAAGCAAAGATAATCTTTGTTAATAACAAATGTAAAAGCAACTGACTCAAGTAAAGTGTCCCAAGCAAAGAATAAATCAACAAGTAGCAAACCCAGTCTCTGCACTTTCTCAGTCACTCTTAGGCGTGCCATAGTCTCAGGGGTGAAGGGTCCAGTGCTGTGAGGTGGCGGCTTCTGGAGTGCTGGTCTGAGGTGCCATTGGGGTGCCTGGCCCTGAGAGGACAACAGGGGATAGTGTGTGGAGAAGGTCTCAGAGAGCTGGCTCAGTCCTGTTATGTTGAGAGCCCTTCTTCCAGGACATGGGGTGTCAGTCCCAAGACTGATGACAAGATTTCTGAGGCCGGGCTTGGCTGTAGGGTGGAGGAAGGAGTAGTGTAGTGGGCTGTCTGGTCTGCAGGTGAGCGAGGTGAGGCGTCGGTGGCATCTGTGGCATGGGTGGCATCGGTGGTGTCTGTGGTGTGGGTGCATCTGTGGTGTGGGTGGCATCGGTGGCATCGGCATCGGTGGCATCAGTGCATCGGTGGCACTGGTGGCATACGATGTACTGTGCCTGGACTGGGAAGGGCTGCCTGTGCTGCTGGAGCATCTGGTAGCCGTAGCCTTGGTAGGTGAGGGCCTGTGGAAAGCCTTGGAAGGGCAGTGACATCACCTGGGGTGGAGGAGCAGACCTGGACTGGGTGGGAGCAGGTTCAGTTGGGTCTGGAGGGTTGTGCAGAAGACCGGTGATCCTGCCTTGATCACTCTGGTACTGTGATTTGGACATGTCAGGAGGGTCTGGTTGACGTAGGTGAGGAAGGGCTTGCGGTTTTGAGGATGGTATGTCGGTGTGTACAGCTGAGAGAGATCTACGCTGCTCCTGATGGTGTCTCTTATCCCACCAGACAGTGTGCCCCTTCGGTCTGGCTCTCTGCCTGCTTTCTGTGGAGGTGGAGCTGGGGGTGGAGTGGGTTGGTCTCTGGTGGCAGTGCCCTCTCCTTGCTCCCACTGCGTCAGGGGTCCTCACACGCTTTGCCACGGGACGCTCCACAGATACCTGCCTGGACACAGGAGCTGACTCTTGGCCAAAGAGACTGGCTCTCTGTGGGCTGCCTGAGAGAGAGGGTTGTCAGAGGGGCTGCTCCTCGGTGGCGGATCTCACCTCCAAAAGCTGCACTGGCCATCAGTAGGTCTCCCAGTCCGTCAGCTTGACCGTGGCCTGGCCAGATTTCTTTTGAGGTGCATTCCTGTACCAGGTGTGCATGTGCTTCACCAGCCGAGGAGGACCTCCCAAGTGTAGCCCAGGCTCTCGCCTTCTCTCTCCAAGCTCCTGCTTCCTTTTGGTGTCTCGATAGAGCCTGGTCCCTTCTCGCCATAGATACTCGTTCTCTCTCAGCCATTCCAGTACCTCATCCTCATGTTCCTCTTCGATGGAGTATTGCTCCCCTCCTTTTCACGCGTATGCCTCTTCCTCCCTCTGGCAGGGCCATCTGGGCCCTCATCAGAGGGGCTTCGAGGTTCTAGGGGCTGCTCCACCACACCAGCAGCAGCAACACAACAGTAGCAGCAAAAGCAGCACCAGCAGCACGAGGAGCACCGGGAGCCAGCAACACAGCAGCACAGCAGCACCAGCAGACCAGTGGGACCAGGATCATCATCAGCAGAGTAAGCACAAGCAGGACCAGGAGCACCAGGAGCATCAGCAGGACAGGATCAGGAACAGCAGAGTAGCACCAGCAGCACCAGCAGGACCAGCAGCACAGCAGGACCAGGAGCACCAGAGAGCACCAGCAGACCAGGAGCAGCGCCAGCAGAATAAGCCCAGCAGAGCCCAGCACCAGGAGCAGCACCAGCTGAGTAAGCACCAGCAGAAGCCCAGCACCAGGAGCAGCCAGCAGAAGCCCCAGCACCAGAAGAGTCAGCCCGAGCAGCAGAAGCCCAGCAGAAGCAGACTCAGGGCCAGGGGGTGGGATGGTGGCCCTGTCCTTCTTGCAGGGCTGGCAGCAGATGGCACAGGCTTCTTCTTCTTCCCCATGGTTGTTGGCTGGCTGGAGCTGTGTCTGGCAGCAGGTCTTTCCTCTGAATAGTGACCTGCTTGCGAGCTGCATCCTTTTATATCCGTGGGGCTGACGCAATGCATCCTCCCGCATACGCAGTGAACGCTTTGCATCGCTTGGCATCCACTAGGCATCCCTAGGCTTCGTGATCATCGCTGTATCGCTCAGCATCCCTCTGCATCCTTCCTTCCGCTGCGCATCCGCTTCGCTATGCTTGCCTGGAAGCCCTGCGGATGTGCCATCGCTTCCATCCACTCCATCCGCTAGGCTTCCGTGGAGCATCCGCTTTACATCCTGGCTACATCCTCTCCCTGTCCGTTCCTTTCCGTTGTTTGTCCGCTCTGCTTATGCAAATTCGGAGCACTTTTGAGAACGGATAACAATGGTGGAACATTTTTCTCGTCCCGCTTTGTCCTTTTTACATATGTTTTGCATCCGTCGGCCTATGTGACAGGCCCTTAACAGTCAGAGTTCCAGTTCAGTTTGTGGCCAATCATTTGGAAAGGACAGCATAGGGGAATGGTAAATACTGTCCCCCATTAATGATATTCTAAGCAAACTGTATTAAAAAGGTAGCTGTTCAATCTTACCTTTAAAAAAAGCAGAAGAGAAAATTCTACTGTATTCTTTGCTTAAGGGAGAACCAACAGATTCCATAGGAAAAGATCAAATTCATTTTTATATTTTGGGCAGACAATTAACAATTAAAGTAATGGGTTGGATTACTGCTTTGGGGCATTATCACCTTAGTTTGTATAATTCATCTGGAAACATGGCCCAGGTCACGGCTGAATTAAATAAATCATTAAGTTAAATTAAACTGTGTTAATGTAAGCTACAGCTATTAGCTGGATTGGGCCACAGACCCATTTGTACTTTCTGGAAAAAAAAACATCATCTGTAGTATTTCAGTAATATTGACAATGAAACTACAAGATGGGCAATTCTTTTATATCTGGAACACCAAAATAAGGCAATTAATCATAGGAATTTCTGTGTAATTAATATCTGTATCATTGCATAGGAATCACATTAGGGAAAATAGCACACACACACAAAGGAAAATTGGGACCTACCTGTCAAAAGTTAAACGGCATTCCTCATTAGCATAACATAATTTGTAGTGTCCTACAGCACTTCAATTTGCAGCAGGTAGAAGTAACTCATTCATACAGCAAGAAGTAGCGGAGTTCTTTCCATAGATTTTTCCAAGTTATTTATGAAATATGAACTAAGATGAAAATATTGTTTCAGAAACAAATTTATTGTTGGTCTCCAGTGTGAGTTGCTATATTAGAGAAGTACTTCATACCAAGGTTATCCATGCTCATATATATCTGATATCTTAGGCAGTATCCAATACTTCCTCCTCCTGCTCTTATTTTTCCCACAACAACAACCGTGTAAAGTGAGTTGGCCTGAGACAGAGTGACTGGCCCAAAGTCAGTCAGCCAGCTTTCATGCCTATGACAAGACTAGAACTCACAGTTGTGCAGCTGTTGGAAATTTCAAGGCAGCCAACAAAGCATTCCTGTCATTTATCAACAACCCTGCAAGGTAGATTGAACTTAAAGATGGTGAATTGCTAGAGAACAACCCAATGAGCTTTCATGGCTAAAGATGTATGTGAATCAGGGTTTTCCAGCTCATAATCAAACTCCTTTGCCATTATACCACACTGGATCTCATATTATTATATAAATATAAATTTAACTAACAACTGTTTGAAGACTGCCTTATTGATATAACTAAATAAATGTTTGTTTATTTAACTTTGACTAAGTCACTAGGCATTAGAACATGATATGCCTTTTTAATAATTCATTGACAGTGTTGATTTCCCTATCACATCCTCAACTATAAATTAACTATAAATATGCTATTCTACAAGTACTGCTAGAACTATTTCCCATAAGTTGCTGGGGCTGCTGGAAATTACATCTAATTGCATCTCTCATCTTTGTGAAAGACAAATGGTAACTTCTAGCAAATCAGCCACTCTATCCTTTGGAGTGTCTAGCAAGATTCATTAAAGATTTGTAAAATAGCTACTCTGCTTATTCCAGAACCCACTATTTTAGAATTATCTTCTCTCCATGACTTGAATTTAAGACATAAGTGAAGAAAAAAACAGATGTCATATTGCAGTTTTCCAGAATGGAACAAAAAGAAAGGAATGACCTCTCCAGCTTTGTAAGACAGAATGGATGGAATTCTTCCTAGGTGTATCAAGAACAGAAGCCGGAATGTATATATAACAAATTACTTCTGAAAGCTTTGAAAACAAATTTTTGAAGACCAACTTCAGTGGGCACTAGAATTGAAAGATATTTTAGACTTACAGAAAGGGTTAAAAAGGAGAAGAATAACTCTTCGCTCCATTTCTCTTGAATTTTAAAATAGTCTTCAAGAGATATTCTGAGGATGGAAGAATAATCAAAACCATTTTTGTTTTTTCTTTCAGCAGTTTGTCTTGTATATTGATATTTGCTGCTTATGCTACAAGTAATTGGATTTGCATATTACTTTAAAAAAAAGTAACAAAACTGATATCCCTTTGGGCATAAAAAATAATTATAAATATAAACTTGAGTCAAAGTTAAAAGTACATTCACTTAATCAGTACAACTACAATTAATAATAATAATAGCATATTTACTGCATTTCTTTCCAAAGCAGCTTATTAAAAATGAATTGTATTTTAGAGGGAATGGAAAGGTATTTTTTTTATCCATTTCCTATTTCTGGTATCTTGTTTTTCATGAATATCCATTTTAAAGAATTTGGCACCTTCTGAAACAATGTTTATTTATTTATTTTAATTTGTTACATAGCCAAATGTTCACATTGGATTTGGCCTTTTTAATCCATTTATTGGTTCCTTCCCAAGGACCTGGGAGAGATAGATGTTATTTGATGACATTAGAGGTAACCTCTCAGGATGTAAGTAGAATAAAGCTACCTTTTGCAATTGACTGGTGGTGTTTTTGTCAATACAAAAATGGTGCCCAAGACAGAGGTGGTATTCAGCCAGTTCTGACAGGTTCTGGAGAACTGGTTGTGGCAATTTTGAGTAGTTTGGAGAACCAGTAAATACCACCTCTGGGTGGCCCCGCCTCCATCTATTTGCTGTCTCCCGAATCCCAGCTGATCATCTGGGTCTTCTTTTGTTGCCCTGCAGAGGGGAACAGAGCTGGAAAGCAGGTTAGTGGGGTGGGGAGGGAATGGGATTTTATAGTATCCTTCCCCTGGAGTGGGGTGGAAATGGAATTTTTACAGTATCCACCCCCACCAAGCCATGCCACCCCCACCAAGCCATGTCCACAGAACCGGTAGTAAAAAAAATTGAATATACAGATATTTTGAGATTGCACCCAATGCAATAACCACAATCCAGACATTTTTCCCCTTAATTGTTAAGTCTGGCATGTTATGCAGGAGATGCCTCTCAGTTTGAATTCTTATGTCCCAGAGCACTTTTATTTTATATTAATATATCTTTGTCTTGTTTTACTCTTTATGTACCACTGAAAATATTTTATTTTTTCAGTAGGAAAATAAGAGAACATTCTCTTCAGGGAAGATGTTTCAGAAGTAGGAATGAAACATTTTTCATTCCCACATTCTGGGTGCAGTTTTCTGTGGATTCAGAAATATTCTGTTGGGATCCATCCCTTTCACCCTCCAAAATAGGAGGAGACATTACAGAAACACACCTTAAGCAAAAACAGATGAGTGGTAAGTCACATAACTATATTCTCATTTCAGAATAAATGTCATCCTTTCTATGGCATTTCCCAAATTAATATATGTATAACATTCAAAACAGGCACTTGGCAATTTTACTTTGAATTCCTAAAGCAGCTGTGTCTTTAGTATGGTGGTTTCAAAAGTTGTTCCTTGTTGCCTGCATGACAACACATACGCTAAGATTATCTTCAAAAGAAAGCAACTGCATTCACACGTATGTGGTTGGGATAGATCCATGGATAATTTTGAAGCAAGTGCGTGCATCTTGCCGAAAGCATGAAAACTTGAGTAAGTCAAAAAGAGGTGCTAGAACGAGTTGTGAAAAATCTTTGCCAGTCAATTTGTGAAGTGATCAACTGAGTATTTCTACAGACTATTGCAGTTTCCAAAATTTCCACTAGATGGTACTTTCTTACAAGAAATTAATATTAATAAACTAAAGTCTTGTAAAACCTGATGTACAATTTCCTATTTTGGCAGTCTTAGATGAAAGCAAATACTTTTGAACAGTAACCCTAAATGAGGACTTTATTTAAAACAAACAAAATTTTCTGCTGAAGTGAACACAACAACCTAGTTAATATAAAAATGTCGAACAATGAAGAGTTCATTAGCAAATTCCTTCAACTGTCTCAATGCCATTATAAATTGTTTTTCAGAATTTCATATCTACATTTTACCGCAGAGTACAAAATTAAATCACATTAATTTCACTGTCTGTCTAGCTTTGTGGTACATTGTGGACAGGGAGTATTTGTCTATAAAAATCCAAATATGCAGGCAACTGAAATTTCTACAATTTTATGAACATAATAGAAATTGAAATGGTTATGAACAATAATTTTAAATAAATGAGAATTGTATAAGGTCAGAGAAATGTGTAATTTATTAACATATTTCAATTGTAGAATAAGATTAGCTATTATCTACATATGGTAATATGTTGTCTAAATTGGCAATATATTTTCCAAGGCAGAATATATATCTTTTCCTCTCTTGAGTATGCATATAGACATATTAGGCTTGTGCATGCTTGGAAAATGGTTTAAAGGAAATACTTTGCACCCTATGTGGATAGTTCAACTCTTTGCTGTTCATTAACGCTGCTGTATGTTTTTCCATTTGGAAAAATAATCTGTTCTGTAAGAGAGTTACTGCAGTGAGCTCCCACATTTGAGGGGGGGGGGGAGNCTGCAGTGAGCTCCCACATTTGAGAGGGGGGGGGGAGAGATTAATATTAGTATTCATTAATTGCCTATTTATTCAGCTATTTTTGCTGCAGGAATTTTCTGACTTTATATGAGTGCAGAAAATATAGCTGAGATACACATGAGTATAGACAGACCACTTCTCTACTAAGTCCCCTTGGCAGGTTAATTATTGGTGATTCTTAGTGGCAACATGTCATCTACAGCAGTCCCATAATACCCTGGTGCAGACCAACAGCACCTTGGGAAAAGGAAACTGGCATTATAAATGAGCTTTGTTTTCCCATTCAGTTAGCCTGGTGCCAAACAAAGAGGCTGACTTTAAACCAAAGAAGTTTTTAACTATTCAGCCATCAAAATCAGCAGCTGGATGAGTAGGTTGCTTGCAAAACCAACTATGTTATATTTTATAATAAAAATAATATTATTTTTTATTGTTTTGTATTAATCTTTTGTACAACATTGTACATTTGATAGTTATCTTTGATAAATAAATTGCATTTGGAATATCCCATCCATTAAAATACACACAGGACTTACTAACCCCAACTGATGCTTTCTCTGGTGTGTAAACAATTTTTTTCTCTTGACCATTAAGTTCTGGGTTGGATTGTCATACATTGAGTTGAGCCATGACTTATTATGAGCATGTTTTCAGTCTTCCTTTTGACCCATTCATTTTTCCTCCCTATACTTGCTCTGCTATTTGGTACTAAATCATTCTCTCTGTATGAGCAACCCACCTCAATGTACTTTGTTTTGCACTGGACACTTAGTGTAAAAATGTGAATCCCTAGATTGCAACCTGCTAGCCATAAGTTTAAGAATGTCAGTGAAAAGCCGAAACATCCCCCTTGGAAATATTTACAGCTCAGAGGATATTCTGTATTATCTTGTATTTGAAAGATTCCAGCCTTGTAGTATCACCTCCTCTTTTTCTGACATATTAAAATACAGTGTAGGTTGGAAGCTTTGATGCTGAATGTGTAGAAGACTTAGACAGCCAGAGATGTTTGGCAGCCATCATTTTTGTTCTTCTCTTCTTGTAACATTTTTGACAGCTTTAACAAGATAGCTGCTTAAAAGCTGTCTTTGTATCACTTGTCATTTCAGTTATACGGAGATTATAAACCTCACTGCGTTTTCTGTGTAGCAGCTTTGTTATTATTTTTATATTGTATAAAGAGGCAAACCCCCAAATTGCATCTAGCGGAAGGTTTAAAAGTGAACTAACACAAACTTATGTGCATTTTTCTTGAGGGGGTGGGGAATGTCATTCTGAATTCAGGGGAAGTTCGTTACAGGGTGGGTTGTGTAGATTTGCTTCCTCAAGCTGCATACTGTGAATTTAATTTCAGAAACCAGTATTTGGGATTAAACAAGCATTGGAAGTCACCTCTTTAAAGTGTTTAATTAAAATACTTTGATATTGTATAAAACACTTTCACAGTTACAGGAGAACCTTCCTGAAAGCCCAAACAATTTCTTTGTTGATAACAGGGCTGTTGGGACATAATGGTCAATTCAATTATCAAAGCCAGAGGCTGGAAGGATTCGGATAATCACTTAACTTCCCTATTAAATTACAGCACTGCAATTTTATGGCAAGCATCAAAAAGTCAAGTGCTCACCTGCTGACCAAGCACTTGAATGATAGCCTAATTAATTTCATTACCTGGTGCTTCTTCTGCCCTGCTCTTGTTTTGTGGGTATTTTTCTACAGTATGAGCTACACAGAGCGATTAGCAGGATGTCTATAGACTGAAGAGCATGGCCAGACAAAACTAGGGTCCTACTGTTCAGATAGGATTTTAAGCAAAATTGGTCATGAATAAATTATACCTTTTGCTGCTGCTTCAATTAAACCCAGTTGTTCCCTTAAAAAGAATCTTGGGAGGTGATCCTGTGACTGGTGGTTAGAAGGAGGTTTCAAAAATTAAAGCTGCAATTAAATCAAAGCAAAGATCTAAAGCTGTCTAGCTCTTCGAACGACTTGATGCTTCCCTGTAGTACATGAGAAAGCATGAAACTCAACCCTATTTTAAGACATAAATGAATGAATAAATAATTAAACCTGCCATGCCCAACCTGTTATTTTCTTCCTTTCTAAAAAGCTGCCTGGCTAAAGGACATATTCCCTGGAGAATTGTTTGAAAAATTGCCATCCTCCGAGCTAAATGAAATGAAAGAAAAGCATACTTTGTAGCATCTCTCAGAGAGCTGCCAGTCGTTGTCTCTTGATTCAATAAATCAGTTTAATTCAATAAATCACTTAAAAAACATGTGACACACAACTTTATGGGTGTCTGTGAGCATGAGATATATTTACCCATCGTACCATTGATCAGAAATGTGTCACGTGTACCTGTAGATATACCACTGCCCTGTCTTCCTGATGAATTTACTAAAGGATCCATCATTTTTAAAAGAAAGAATTGTGCTGAGGTTCACTCTAGCATGGCAGTATTTGAAGGGGCTTTAAAACATATACATAGCAGAAGTAAACTTTCCTTTAATAACACATTTGCAAAAATACATGTGTGTACAGGGTATGTGTGTATGGGTGTTATTTTAAAAGTAAAGCAGCCTTGTGGAATTGGTAGTACAAAACAATAATTCTTTATTAGAGCTCATTTATCCTGGCCTTTTAGTAACACATTAGAATTAATCCAAGAACTAGGCACAGCCAAGACAAAATCTTCATTTCCTTTCATTGAAATGACTACAGGTAGAAACAGTAGTTTACAATTTCCCCAATTTGAAACATTACAATCTTTTGGCAATCTTGAAAGCGCTGAGGATCACAGCCAAAGCTTTCAGTGACCTCACACGTCCCCGGGGCCTGAAGTTGTCAATATATTCATGGTTCCACTAAAGGAGAATATATCTAGCTCAGGGTGCTTTTTATCTACGTATCTCAAAAAGCAGAAAAAAAATCCATTTCATAATGTATTTGGTCAGTAAACTCCTTACAAACTACTGTATATACAGTTTCCAAAAAAGATAGAATCTCTTTGTCATAATTATCCTAAGGCATCAGCAAAAAGTAGGAACTAAAAGCCAGTGCCACCCAAATTATTCTGGCACTTGCTTTTCATAACTGCAACAAGCTCTTGGGTGATGGACATGTCCACTTTAAGATTAACAATAAAATGTTCCACCAGAGCCCCTGCTGTTTTGTGGCTTAGTAGAAATAAAGACAGAGTCCAGGTATTAGCCTCAATAAGCTACACTTGTTTATTCAGCTGAATAAAGACAGGTGCCTCTCAGCAAGAGGTAACCCTTAATATACTTTGACACTCATATTTATATGTTTGCTATGCTGCGATCTTGATTGAGCGTGGAGTATTGGAGAAAATTAGTCAGAACGAAGCCCAAAAGCAGTGGCCAAAGTAGTTATGAGTGGCAGTGAAAGCGAAAGGGCTCATGAGATGGAAGAGGGTAAGGACACAAGTGGTTGGATAGAGAAGATAAGAAAATCAAAGAGATTTCAGTGACTGACAATAACTGGGGGAAAAAAAAAAAGAGCAATGAGCTTAATATTTCAGGAATTGTGAAGAGCTTGATTTGTGTGGATTTGGGCAAGATTGGAAGGATGAATCAGACCGAGGGGAGAATCTGAATGGAGGAACACGCAGCTTTCAGTACTTTAAATAATTTCCTTGAACGAAAGCTATAATTTACTGGTTATATTTGGATTATTGGCTTGGAGCTGTTATAAGTGGAGGAGAATCTATTACATGAAAAGACGTATATGGAAATTTTAGAGAGTGACCTGCAAGACATTTTAAATGAGAAGACGGAATGGTTATAGTCGGAGAGTGTCAGTGAGACAGTAAACACAGAGACATTACTCAGGCAGATTCCAGTGTGTTCTGGTGAAAGAAATCTCTGATTTAAAAGATGAAGAATTGAATAGCTATATAAAGACACTTTAAATGCTTTAACTCTGCTGATTGTATTAATTATTTTTAGTGGACAGACATCAACTGTTTTTTCAGATGTGGTTACGTGATTCATATTATGGTTTTTATTGATATTTAGTAATATTGAAGTTCATATCTGGTTTAATAATTAGGGGAAAAAAGAGGTGATAATTAATTATTTAAGTATTGATTTTGATATGAAATTGATTGTATTAGATTAAATAATTAATTGTGATTTATTGTGAATTACTACTAGATTAATAATTACTGTTGTATAGCAACCGGTTAATATTCTTCAATTAGATTGTTAAACAATTGAAATACTATTACTATAATATTGATATTTTGATTAGGGATTTCAAAGCACTTATAGGATAAGATTATATTATCTTAATATTTTTAGTATTTAAAATAATAAATAAGAGGCATTTGATTACATATTAAGCATCTACAAACCGAGGTATTTGACTTCGAAAATATGCTTTAAACTGTTTTTGGAGAATATATATCATTGATAAGGGTGATTAGTTTTACTACATTAAATTATTAGAGCAGTAGCCATTGTATTGTATATCTTCAATAGCGAATGCTAATTTGTGGATAACGTATTTAGTACTAATATCAAAAGAACAAATGACTGGACAACTAATACAACACTTAAATCTGGAAGAAAGATTACCCACAACACAAACATTTTTCTATGGTGCATCGCCTGCCATGGGAATGGAACAGAAAGTTGAGGAAAACTATCTGAGAGAGAAACAACCTCATATATGCAATATAAGTGACCTCTCTTACTTTATAAAGAATCTATACTGAAACTTTAGGAAATAATGATGCAAACCACACCTGAACAGAAATGGATACAAACCGGTTTAAAAGAAGACGATGGGGAACTAAGGCAGAAATGACAATTAGCATCTCATAAGTGGATCAAAAAATGAATGAATAAGAAGTATAGGAGAGAAATGAATCACAATAAAGGAGGTTGAGAAAAGGAAGACAAAACTGAGGAGAAGCTGGAAATGGTTGGTGAGGACACTAAGAAATGTGAGAAAGCAATGCGATGACTCTTTGGTTATCGGAATGGACAAGGCTGCAGTAATCATCTGAGATTTAGACATAATGGAAAAGTGATGGCAGGATATTAGAGAATTGTTTGGAAAAGATAGAGATGATATTCTGAAGAATAGATGAAGTCTACAGAGTGAGCACATATTTACAAGATAAATATCAAAAGAGGTCCATGTAGATTTGCAGAAAAAAGGTTTTGGATGTTATTATATAAAATATTGAAGAAGAACAATTAACATAAGGGAAAGAAGTCTTGTGTTAAACAAATCCAAGAAGAGGTGCAGAGAGCAAAGGCGAGACTATAATTCTTGCGACAGCAATTAAACAAAATGCAATTAGTTTTAGATGGCTAATCCCAGATGGAGGGATGTTATTTTCAGGAAGAAAGAAAAATCAGTAGATTCCGTGGAAAAAGCAGATTGCTATTGATGATTGTAGAGCTCGATTGAGTAGTAAGATGAGCTAGAATCAATTTGCAGAATGATCAAAACTGTCAAAGAATAGAGATAGGAACTTAGGGGATCAAAAACATCCCAAAACAAGAGAAAAGAACGCAGACACATAATGGCTACAAAGGAGAGACAGCGAGTAACTACAGAAGAGTGAGAATAATTTGGTAATGGAAGGGAAGAAATATTATAATTCAATATAAATGGTCCTTGAATTAGGATAAAAAAGGAAAGATACCTAGCAAACTAATTAAACAAATGCAGATATAATATGCGCTTAGCAAGAAATCGCTATAAGGAAGGAAGATGAATATCTAAAATGTCAAGCTAGGGAATTTGGTATCGTCAGCAGAATTCGGGAAAAGAAGGGATAGAGTATACATGAAAGAGGAATATGAAGCAGAGATAATCTGTGACAATCCATGGAAAATTCTGATGTTACAATTCGATTAATTCAATCCAATTTCATTAGTTAGTAATTTATGCTCTAGAAACCAATATTTTTTTCCAAACAACTACATAGAAAATAGTGGAACTAGAAAAGATAATTTGTATTTGGGCGGACTTATTTCATTTGTGGATCATCAGAAGATGCACAGTGTAGCGGGGCGCGGGGTGGGGGCGGCGAGGGGCCCGGGGGGGGGCGCGCGAAGAGAGAGAATTCGGAAGCATGTGAGGAAATGATGATTGAACTACATTTGATCGAAATTAAATCCGGAGAAAACATTTACTTTTTATTAATCCAATAGTCCATAGGATCTGAATTGATAATGGTGTGGAATGAATGTGAGCTAGCAAATGTTAAAGATATTGAATTTACTAATACAATGGGCAGATAATTAATCATTCAGTAACGTGTTGGAAAGGTAGGAAAAAAACAGGAAAGGTGGATCTAAATACCAGGAATAACTTAAAGGAAAGAATTTTATGAATAATTAGGAGGAATTCACGACATCTTTTAATTCCTAAAAGAATAATAATCGAGGCACTACGCAACAGAATATTTGGGATCACACAGTCGAGGCAATAATAAGAGGCAAACAATATCATCACAATTGTTAGGAACAATAACAGAAAATATGATGAACAAAACAATTAAAACAAAGAAAGAATTAGAAATCAGTTACAAACACACCAAAAGATATAATTGGCAACAGATGATAAATAACTAAACAGAATTAAATTTAATTGAACAGGAAGGAATGGTGTGCAAAGTTGAATATAGCTAGACGATATACTCCATTGAATAGGCCAATAAACCAGGACAAAGATGGTTGTCCTATAAACTTTAAAAAAGATGAAAAAAGATGATTTACCTTAATAGATGAAATGACACGCACAGGGAATAAAAAAAAAAAAAATAGAAATGTAAAATATTATTTGAAAGACTTTATAAAATGAGGAGGGCAATTGAGACATTATAAGATTATTTGGGGCAAACAAAAGATAAATATCAGGGAGAGATAAAGGAATGTTAATTAGATATATTCTTAGTCTGAGTAAAAAAGCAATAAAATCATAGAAAATAAAATCCAGGACCGATGGGATTCCAGGGGAATATCTAGAAATAGGAAGAACAAATAGGACTGTCTATATGGTGGGAAGAGGTTCTACATAGCTAGAAATGCCGGACATTCATGGAGGAGGCCATGATTTGTTGATCGCGAAGAAGATAACATTTCACGATCATACAAAATTATAGACAACTGTTGTTAAATACTGATTATAAAATATTTACTAACAATTATAGCAAATAGACTAAAAAAAAACTGAATGAATATATACATAAGATAAAACAGGATTTCCTTTCCATAGCAAAGTAGGACAATTTAAGATGAGTGTTAAATGTCTTGGAATCACTCAGAAGCCCATCCAGAAAACAAATATTCTGTATTCTGGATTGCATCAGCAAGGCTTTGACAACTAAACTGGCATTTCTATTAGCAATTTCATATATGAATATTAGGAACTAA
>BHFT01020248.1:0-18969 GCA_004320025.1 Laticauda laticaudata | reverse complement strand
CACAGGATGAGAGGCTTAAAAGCCATCTCTCATTGACTTGATGGTTGTTAGAATTGTTAATTTCTGTAGTTCAGCCTTCCAGAATTACCACCCTTGTGAACCTTTCTCTTTTTTTCTACTTTCCTGTCCTCAGGACCAAGTGCATATAACAAGTTATACATAAAGAATTTCCTACTCAACAGCCCAAATATTATATTTGGCTGCTTTTTTGTTTCATCCAATAAACAAAAACATTTAACCTTTCAATGTCACTATTGGAATTCCAGTAAACTTATATTATAACTTGAAGTCCAGGTATTGTCCCACTTTTGGTTGAAACTTGCTGTGTATATGTTGTATTTTCCAGACGAAAATTCCAAGACTTCATTTTGAATTTCATGATTCCTATCTACGTTGATGTACATCCCATGTTTTATTTTGATCCCTATCCAGATTCCTGGATAAAATATTTTATGTGAGATTTTTTAATTGTCTCTGTTAAGCCTGGTTCCCCAACCAGGCAGTTAGGAGACAAGCAAATCAGAATGCTGCAGCGTAAGTACAGATAGAGCACACAGATAAATGAGTGAGCTAAGCTTGTAATGTTTATTACATACAGTAAAATAACAAATACGCTGTTGTTAATCAAAATTATAGTTTAATTCCATTTATATAGCATAGTTCAAAATAACGGTTTCCAATAGTCATTGTAGCATTTAGTCAGTATCATTCAAGATATTATCAGTAGCAAAGTCCATGTAGAATATCCTGAGGTCAGTTCACTTACAATCAGTATATTTACCTAAACCAGTTAGGTAAAAAACAATGTTATCCCTAACATTCTCCCCTTTTAGGTTAAATAATCAATTTATAACCCTTTACATTTTAACTCATATTGTTTACAACTTTTCAGTAAATTTCATTACTTCCTTGTGCTTTTGTAAATGGTCTGCCAATGTTTTGTCTGTCATATGCAGTATTCCAAATTTAATTAGACCCATTTTTACTGATTTCTTCTTAACATTTAGGTATCTTTAGATCAGTATGTTTTGATCTAGTTTTTACAGCAATACTAGCTAGCTAACTTTATAGCTGCCTTGGTTATCCTCATACACTGTAATGTGGCATCTTGTACAGTTGATTTCCATGTCTACCAATAAACTGTTGTGTACATAATCAAATCAGTACATTATAACGACAGACATGAAAATTCCGCTTCCATTGTGGATAAGCAAATGCTGTTGCTGATTGACCTCCACCCTGATTAGTGTCTTACCAAATAATATAGCCATCCCAGAAGTTGATTTTCTAAGTGTTTATATTCAGTTGGCAAAAACTTGCATTCTGCATATGCACTAAGACATCAATCCACCCTTTGGTTCTATAACAATCATGTTCATTGGTTCCTCCCTAAGATATCTTTAATGTTGCAATAACATTGATGCTGAGATTCTGGAATTAAAACGTGGCCAGCTGATTTACACTTAAGCTATATCGGCCTCGACCAATTGCTTATATATGATAAGCTCCACCCCCCCCCCCCCCCCCCCCCCCCCCCCCCCCAATCAAAGATTGATATATGCCTTTATCAAATTTGGGACTTTGATCATTTATTTGGCAAACTTCCTACTCATGGAGTCTTTGAACCAGTTTGCAAAGTTCATTTTATACGTTTTATTTAATTGGCAATTTTATCTTCTTGAGATATTCTTAAAACCTTTTTTGTTTTGGTAATAGTCATCCTAGATATTTTTTAATTTACTAAAGTTATACCTTTACCTTTCATTGGCTACATTAATGATATAATCTCACATCTAGCTTCATTATTAGCTTGGAATAAAGCAATATCATTGTAAAATAATAACAATAATGACACCGTTCCATTATTTTCTCTTTTAAAACACACACGATTCTGTCTAAACCAGATTTAAAAAACCTATATGTTTAACTCTTTCACAATATATGGTCCACTCAAACCCAGATTTGTTTCAGCCGTGAAAGACTCTTTTTGAGTTTCCAACAATCATTACTATTTACGTTATTTTCATTTACACCAATTGGTTTTCTTAAATATATAGGTGTGCTCAATGGTGCTATGTAGAATAAGCAGTTTTCTACATCTTAAATCGTTAATGACATAGTTTCTTAGCTGGCCCACACAATGCTGCTCTTA
Source organism: Laticauda laticaudata (assembly GCA_004320025.1). Lineage (NCBI taxonomy): Eukaryota > Metazoa > Chordata > Lepidosauria > Squamata > Elapidae > Laticauda > Laticauda laticaudata. Next base: position 16,817 of record BHFT01020248.1, on the reverse strand, counting down.
AAATGTTGCTTTAAAGGCCAATGGTGTGCAAAATTCATCGTAATCAGATGCAGTTTGATTAAAACCCTTGAAGCTACTAACCTAGCTTTATGGTAACAGTCCCATCATTTCCATGTTTTCTTTATAATATCCATTTGCACCCATGGATTTTTGTCCTGGAGGTAATTTGGCATCTTCATAACACTTTCATTACCTTTAATGAATTTAGTTCTTTTTCCATTGCCCTTGCCAATTCTCCTTGATCCTTTGCCAGGATACATTCTAAGTTCATCTAACTATTGGAAACTTTAGTTACTTGGCAAACTCATACTTAGCTTGATACTATCTCAGGTGGTCTAGTTACACGTGTAGTACGTTCTAAGGTATTATAGGACTTACAGGTAGAGGACTTTTCTCTATTAATTGTTCTTGATTTTGTTACCTCTTCTTGATCAAACTATTTCCTCTTGTTTCTGGTCCTATTTGCTCTTCGTGTGGACTTCTTCCTTAATGGACTCTTTTTATAACTTAATCTGATCTTTTCTGCCTTTTTGTTAGGGTTCATTTAACTTCTCATAATATTTACATCTTGTTCCAATCTATTCCATCCTACAGTTCTAGGAATTTTGCACTAGCACTGGTGTAAACTCTAGATGTTACCTGGTTCTAGAATCTATAAGATCATGATAGAGTAAATCCTACAAAAATTAATCTTTTGCTCTATGCTGTTCCTTTGTGTTAATTGTTGTGGGATATGCACCCATGCTGGTGCTCCCAAATGTGTGCATATTAACTTAAAATCAGGTTTTGTACCATGCCACAGTGTGTATCGTAATTCAACCTGTTGTTGAATTAACAACATTATTTAATATATGCATTACCACAATTATTGCTTTCTCCCCATAAATTGTCAGGTAAATCCTGAATCAGACATCATTAGTTCTGCCATTGATTGTAATGTTTGGCCTCTTCTCTCTATAAAGGCATTATGTGTGGCCTATATGGTGCAGACATTTTATGTTGAATACCTAACATCTTAGTCTTGCTTTCTGGAATTTATTATTTGTAAATTCTGTACCATTATCTGTTATAAGAGTTACTAATTTCTTTTTTAGTTTTTCTTTTCTGCGAATTTCATCCAATTAAAAGATGGATTTTGATATGTTTTCAGTTTTGCTCTTCATTAAATAGCAAAACCCATATCTAGAGATAGTGGTCCATTATAATTAGTATGTAACTGACTCTCCGTACACTTGGTTTTTTCGGACCATATTAAATCAGCAAATACTACTTCTAAAGGCTCTTTTAGTAGTAAAATCATCACCTCTATTAGCTGGTATAAACCCCTGCTCTTACTTTGATTACAGATTACATTGCAAATACTTATTACAGGCATTTCAAATTATTCCTTTTCCCACTTAGATAATTCAACAGTTTCTTAAGCATTTAAAATTTAAAAATGCCCTAGCTTCGATGTAACAAGTGAATACATTCGTCATGAGGTTTTCTTATTTTCATAAATTGGTGTTTAGCCACCTTATAACCATATCATTTTAAACACATTAATAATTTACTTTCTTAAAGATGCAGTAATTCTCTTATCTTCTTTTCAATTATGCCAGTTATCTCCCCTAAATGTACTACATTTATCCTAGTTTTAAAAAAAAAAATCCAAAAATTCTAAACTGAAAAATTTAAATTAAAACTTAAGTTGTCGGTACATATAACATTTTTACATTCTCTTTTATAACAGAACAATATGCTATACCTTGACTTTAGCTTTCAGTTTCCAGCCATTGCGCTAACGATATCTGCTGGACTCTGGCACATTTTAATAAATTCTTGTTATCAATTTTTATACAATGGATGCTCCACTGTTCAAACCACCCATTAAATTATTTTTACAGCTCCGTTAGTTATACATGCTATCTGAAATTTTTATTTATCTTTTGGTGACTTTTAGTATTCTGGCCGCCGTTTCTGGCCTTTGCCTTTTTACAAAATCTTGCCAAAATTCCTTTTCCTTCACATGTAAAACACTTTTAATTGCGGTATGCTAGTAAGAGCATTCAATATCTTCGTTTTATGGTTGGTCCTCCTTAATTTCATCTCTTTCAAGCCTTCTTCTGGCCTCTTCAATCAATCTCGCCAGTTAGTATCAGTTAAAAGTTAAACTTTCCTTTGGCAAAAATTTTCAAGTGAGTTACGTTAGTTATCCATAAAACTTTCATCAAGGGAAGATAGAATTATGTAGACTTGTGGTAGTTCAGAGAAAATAAGCTCCTTTCTCGTGCAGTTCTTGAAAAATGGCTTCATAGTTTTAAATGACTCAGGCATATCACCATTTGTTTGGAGATTGCCTCCTGAAAAGCTTTCCGTGTAGATTTATGAGCACCAACATTAATCCGACATAATTCTCTTTAGCTTCTGCCAACACCCGAGAGCCGTCTTCTCTCCGTTGGATATAAACAAGCTGTTGATCAGTTAAGGTTTAACCCAATTATGCAATGGCTTGGTTGATTCTTTATGCATAAATTTCTTCTATCTTTAGTCTGTCTTCCTCACCTCTGATCCCATTCTTCTACATTTGGTGGATTTTCAATTATGTTCCACAGACCTCCTTTGTAGAAGTAGACTACATTTTGCCAGACCCATGATACATAGTTTGTTCCATCCAGCTTGGATATAAGGAACCCAAACTTTGTAGATTGACTTGTGCCATGTTTTCATATATGTATATAAAACTATTAATTATAAAACACAGCTGTCTGTTACTGTAATGTATAAACACACAAACTCTCACTCTTACATAAATCTGTTTTATCCTAGTTAAAAACTGACTTTGCAGCCTCTGGGCCCATAACCAGTGTTAAGCCTGGGTTCCCCAACCGGGTTAGGGAGACAAGCAAACAAGAATGTGCAGCGTAAGTCAGATAGGACACAGATAAATGAGTGAGCTAAGCTTGTAGTGTTATTAACATACAGTAAAAATAACAAATACGCTTGTGTTATCAAGATTATAGTTTATTCCATTTATATAGCATAGTCAAAATAACGGTCCAATAGTCATGTAGCATTTAGTCAGTCCATTCAGGGATATTCAGTTAGCAAAGTCCATGTAGAATATCCTGGGTCAGTTCACTTACAAATCAGTCCTTTGTTCTCTCTCCCGTTTGAGCAATGCAGTCTTCCAAAGCAGTAATTAGGAATCATCAAAGCCAGAGAGCGAGCACGCTACAGGCTTTGCTTCTTAAGGAGTTTTCATAACCACTCCCCTAATCACTTTCCCGCAGTTAAAGTTACAGATACTTTAACTTACAAACCATGATTACTTATTTATTATTTTACCTAAACCAGTTAGGGTAAAAACAATGTTATCCCTAACAGTCTCATTACCCTATTTTTGTTTTTTTCAAATAGCTCTTTCTTTCTGAACAAACAGCTGCTTTATGCACATGGCACTATTAAGTCCTTGACTGCTTAAAAAGGAATTTGATCTGTGATGGCCAATTACTTAAGATTATTGGCCATTGACAAATTTGTTTTTAATCCTGATACTTGGATTACATAGAATTTGACTATGTTCAGAAATCTCTAACATTTTGTGTATACAAAAATCTCTTTCAAATGTTCAAAAGCAATCTTGAATGCTTTTTGTGTGTCTGTTGTGCTCTAAAACAGGTATTCATATAACCCACTCTTGACAAATTATTTAGATTTAAATTATTTTCCCCTTCCACCTCTCTTTTTCATCACAATAGAGCTTCCCCTGCTTAATTTTGTGTCCTACTTTTCTTCTTCCATGCTGCTACTTTTCTTGCCTTATTTGAAAATGGTGCTTTCTTTCTATCTTTGATTGGGACATTTCAAATTATAACTGCTGGAGTTGAGCAAAGTTGTTTTTTCTTCTGTAAATGCTTGCATATGCTTTCATGTTTGCTGTGTTAAACAATAATACTTATTTAAACAGAAGGGTTTTTTTCTGAAATAGGAAAAAACAGGACTGTCTATTGTGTGTATGTCATACTTCAGATGAAGTTTCTCTGGAATGGCTCCTGATAATAAGTTTCTTATACATTTGCTGTGCAAGGGGACCAAGGACCTTCAGTCATTCCATCCAAGTTAATCTCCCAAATCTTCCCTCTACTCTCTGTCAACTCTTCAGAGAAGATTTGATAGTATGCAACAAATACAGAGAAAAATAAGCGGCTTTGTATGAAGACCTTGTAATTCTGCTTTTAGAAACCTGTGAATTCTCATTGTACACTTGAGATTTTTCAAAATCGATTTCTTGATTTCTTTTTCAGATGGCATGAATCATTTGTTTGCTCATTAAAGCAATCTTTCTTCCTCTTACAGGTTCCACTTCTCTCTCTTATTAATTGTCTATATTATACATCTAATATAAGAAAATGACAATTACCACAAACAATTATTTGCTGCCAAAGCTGAATTGAAAATCAGAGTTTAAAATAGGCTTCCGATTCTGACTTAGAAACAATTTGTGATTGGTAATTTGGTTGATTTGATTTGACCTATAGTCCAAATTGTAATTATTGCAAAGCAAGAAAGAGAATTAGACATTCAGGACAAGTTCATAACCCTGATAGATAGGCTATAGATCAACTGAAATACTAGAATCACATCACTCTTAATTAATCAGGAACTAAATTTATACAGCCTAGAAGATACAGTACAGTATCTGAATACAGTATATAACATGCTAAAGCCACTGTATGTCAGAAGTTGATTCAAAAGTGAGTGGACTATAAAGTGGTTTCAATCATACTCTATTAAAGTAATGCTATCAAATTCATTTCTAGTTATCCAGACTTTGTCCTCATTTAACTTGATGATTACGAACAACGGTACTGTAATAAACACAACATGTATGCGTGTTCTTACTTTTTTGGTTTATATTGGATCATATAATCCTATTTATTTCAACTTTAAATTTACTTCAGGATGATAAAAAGTAATTTACAATAACATACTACATTAAGCAATAGTGTTTATTCATAGTGTACTATATCTGTAAATGAATGAGATAGCATAATATTTGAAAAATAAGGGGGGGTAATTAAAAAACAGGGGCACACCATAGTTACATAGCATAGCATATAATTCTACAGTGGTCTTTCCCAAATTAATACTATATGGAATGACAATTCTTATCAGGCTTGGTCTAACTCAACCATAGAACATCAAGCAGAGACTAGTGATTACTTGAGTTAAGACTTCATTGAGTTAAAAGTTATAAAATAAATTAATAACCAAGAATGCATGGACATGAAATAGCTAAATTAAAATATACTGATTTAAAATAAACTATCAAGCCTATTTTAAACTGAAAAGCCAGATTTGTGCAATTAACTTCTAATCAAGAAACTGATTTTTAGCTAGTTTGATAAAAGATTATTGCTAAGCACACCCACTGTTTCTGATTAAGACTTTTTAAAATAGCCTCAGTGGTAACCTTGATGTTGTCATTGCCAAAGTAAATTGAAGAAGAGAAAAGAAAGATTAAATCTATTTGTTTTACATTAAGAAAAAGAAAATGGCCTTAATCCAGTTTTTATATAATCTTTTGCAAGTCATCTTTATGGATAATTGGTATTGGAGCTAAAGCCTATCACCAGTCAAATCTATTTTTCTTGTGCATCCTCTTTATTGCACAAACATGTAAATCTTTTCCAGCACCTTAATCTGCATTCAGATAAGATCCAAAAGACTGATTGAAGTGTGATGAATCAATTCCCATGATAAGACGCATAAGCTTGTGGATGCTGAATTTCACCACTGCCTGGAAATATAACATCAGATTATGGCACAACATTTAGATATTAATGTATGCACATTTACAGCAAATAATTTCAATCCACTATAATGAAATCTTATTTTGCTATGAAGCATTTATTTTTCTTTCTTTCTTTCTATCTGCCCACTTATGTATTCATGTACTTTCTTTTCTTAAATTACCTATCATGGTTGTACATAGAAATATAAAAGATGAAAACTAAATTTTGCTTAGCAAAATATAATAACTGCCTTTGTGAATTGTTTTTACTAAATTGTTTACTAAAGTTTGACTTTGTTTTGGAAAAAAAAATCTGCCATGTATGGCTGAGGCTTGCCAGTATTTGCTCTCTGTTTCATCCTTACCAGTTGATCCAATTTATACAACCAAAGAATTCTGCAAGGTCAGAGAGCTTTTCAGGCATTTAACATAGGACAAGTCCTAATGGATCAGACAACAACCCACCTAATTCAGTGTCCACTGTCTAATTGCGGATAAATACAGGCAAGAAAATAGTATGTTTCTTTTCTTTTTAAAGATTTTTTTAAAATCCACCCTTATTATTTTAATATGTAATAACAGCTGTAAACATACCTAATACTTTCTCATCCTCTTATTTTTCCCACAACTCTACTTCTTTTTAGTTATTTAGCTGTTGCTTTCTACCAGCTGGCACTTAAGGGTGTTGCCTTTGATTTAGACAATATACAAATATCAATACTAATAACTGTTGTTATTAGTCACTAGTACTTCAAGAATTTTGCACCCATTTCTACTGCAATAGAATCCATCCGCCTTGTTGCTGCATGTCTTCTCTTTCCTTCAACCTTTCTCGGCATTATGGACTTTTCAGAGGATCATAGTCTTTGCCTAATATGTCCAACCTATACTAATTTGAACCTGGTTTTGTGCTTCAAGGGAACATCCTGGATTGATTTGTTTTATGATCCATTTGTTTTTTTTCTGGGCTTTCCATAGCATTCTCAAAAGAGTATTCTAATGTAAAATGTAAAAGCCTCACCAAAAAATCTGTTCTGCTTCTTCAGAAGTCAGCTTTAGCTTTTCATGTCACAGGAAAATCTATTGCCTGCATGGTTCTCATGATGGTTGATATAGACATATCACAATATCTGAATATCTTTTCCAAAGCCTTTTGTGCCCTGTGAAGTGCTAGCCTGTGACATCGTTTTTGACTGCTGATTTTTTTTTACTGAAACACAGAAGCTAGGCCTCACTTTAATGATTTATTGTCAGCCACAGGAGTGTTATCATTAGCTTGACCTTCTTTATGTTAGTATCATTTTTATTTGACTTTTATTGCTAGAGCTTCCAGATAATTTGCATTTTCAGTTTTAAGTAATATGATCGGGATACTGCCAATTATTTTTTTTTATTCCTCCAGTTTTAAACCGCACTCTTCAACTTCCAATGCAACCTCCATCATCGATATTCAATTTATAGGTTGAATAATTGTACAGCTTGTTTCTCTCTTTTGCCAACTTGGAATTTCTGTATATTATATTCAGAGCATGGCTTCCTGCACTGTGAATAGATTTTGTTTTAGGATAATGAGATGTTTTGGGATTCCCATTTTCCCCTGAACATTCTGTAGCTCAATATGGTCAATACAATCAAAAATCATTTATTAGTAAGAAACATACTGAATTATTTTTGGTATTGCTCATGCAAGATGTATCAATACTAGGTCTCTTGTTCCGTAACATTTTCTAAAATGCTAAGGAACATCTAGAATTTTACTTTCCATATAGGAGTTTAATCTGTGTTGGATGATTTTAAAAGTTATTTGGCTAACATGCAAAACTGATATTTTGTATTAGTTTATACATTCTCTTGGCGTTGATATGTTAATGTTTCTATCTGTTAGACCCCGTGGTTCTCTAGATTTACTATCATAGTTAGAACATTTACTTATTCTTCTTTTGTCACTTGCTATATTTTTGAAGATATCCCATCAGTTCTTGTTGTCTTCCAACTTGGTAATTTTACTGATTTAGCTTTATCTCTAAGTAATAGAGATTCTTCTAAGTGCAGACTATATTGAATATTAACTACTGCACTGTAATTTTAGTGTATTCCTTTCTTTAAATCCTTAAATAGGTTACTATCTGTTCTTTGGTGACTGTTAGCACACCAAACCAAATCCATTCCATATTGGAACTTCATTCTGAGTTTGCAGATGTTGGAAAATACTTTCCTTCTTTTTTGTAATTGTTTTCAACTGTGATATCATTACAATTGTCATGCAATACTTATCTCTTTTAATGGTTCCCTAAAATTCTTGTTTGATTTCAATTCCACAATTTTTCTAGTTCTCTTTCAACAAAATTCAGGGCTTCAAAGCTATTCCCAATTTTATTCTTGAAAATGGTGGACATGTACTTAAAATGATATCAGGAAAAGTACTTTGCTCTTCTTTTTTAGCTTGACTTGAAACTTCTCAGATTTATTCCACAGTCAGTCTCTGCCTATCTCTTTTCTATTATAACTGAGCTCTTCTACATATTTACACCAGTGATAAAGACAACTGGGTTTCTGGGGATGTCCATGAATATCTGTTCTGTTTGTTTAAGGATATTTATGGACAATATTAGACAGAACATAAAAGAACCCAGTTGTCTATGAGGTACATAAAATGAAGTGATTTTATTCTTTTCTTTTGATTTCTGTAATATCTGAGTGACAAAAAATTCCCTTCTGAAAGTTCATTTTCTAAGTTACTTAAGAGAAAATACAAGTATTATTAATTTTCAAAATGTGATAAAGGACCGCAATCCCATTTCAAACTGCATACTTGACATTTATACAAAAAGCAAAAATTCTTGCCTCCATAGACTTCCCCTGGCATAAATGTATTCTCTAGAATCAGAGTTTGAACATTCAACACTCATTTTCTACTTACTTTTCTTAAAAATCTTTCATTAATTAAGAGAAACTGGAAGGCTTTGGAAAGTGAAGGGTTTTTTGTGTTTACTGAAAGTTTTAAAACGATCTGGAATTGTTCGAATGAGATATCTGAGCTGACATGGACAAACTGAATACACTCTTGCTGTGTAGTAATGTCAATGTTTTTTTCAATGCAAAATTATCTTTTAATTTGATACCCAGCTGAAAATCATTTAACATGGCCTGTTTTTACTTCCACTTGCTCACTATTTATCATATACGAATTTTTACTACTAAGATGTTACATGTGATTTTAATTGAATAATTATGTAATGGGAATATGATGCATTTGAGTTAAGAATGCATTACCTATCAGCATCTTGGCAAATCTTGAATTTACTGAAGACTTTCTTAGAGAACTCAAAGAAAAGGGGGGAATCAAAATAACCCATGCTCAGAACAGAGTGGTGTGAGGTTGTATAAAAGGGAGAAAAAAGTGACTGACTAATTTTATTCCCTCCTGAACCCAGTCCAAATGATTTGAGTGCATCACAAACCTCATCATGCACCAGAGGTTGAAAATCTCTGGGAATACTAAGATGTCTTATGCCACTCCTGGTGGAACTGAAATTGTAGTGAATAGAATGCTGGAACTATGTTGTATTATCAAAGGACACAAAACCACTTATTCCAACTAAACACTTTGTGCTGTCATGCTGGAGTGACAGTGAATGGCACTAAAGCATAGACAAATACTGTACTATCTAATATTAGATAAAGACATTAGTTTGTCAAATCCCTTTTCTTAGATCTGCAAAACTGTTAGTGGAAGTTGCAGATATAAAAAGTAAGACAATTATATTTTTCTTAGAGGTCATGTACTTTTAGTAATTTTGTGAGTAGGGAGTGCAAGGTAAGGGAAGCATGCTTCCCAGGAGTTTAAAACTATGTAGTGTAGTTGGAAATATAATTGGATATATAAAAGCAGATAATCTTTTGGATGGTGAAAAGATAATTATTTCTGTCATAATAGGTTTGGAGTCTTTATTACTAAAAAGATGACTTCAGGTTATGCAATATTTTAATTTCAGAAATTATACTCTTTCCAATAATGCACATTGTTTAAACAACCATTTGAAATAGTGGTTCCCAAACTTTTTCAGTCCATTGCCTCCTTGGTGCTACAAACTCATCCTCGGTGCCCCCCATGCAGGAGTGGGATTCAAATTTCTGTGGGCATGGCCTAACTTGAGGGTGTGACTTTGTTAGTCACGTGACTGGGTGGGCATGGCTTGCTGGTCACGTGACGGGGTAGGTGTGTCTTGATGGTCATGTGACTAGGTGGGCATGGCCGGGTGACTGGCAAGCCAAATATAAGTGGTCCTCACTTAATGGCCAGTTGTTTAGCAAGTGTTCTAATTTATGACTGGCCTCCCCAGAACTATTTGACCTGTTTTGGGAGTTTTGACAGCCATGCAGACACATACACACACATTCCCTCCAACTCTGCTGGAGAAGGTCATTGGACTTGAATCGGCAAAGCATCTCTGATTAGATTCTAGTAGTGAATAGAATCTCTAGTAGTATAGACACTAGAATAGATTCTAGTAGTGAATAGAATCTAATCAGAGATGCTTTGCCAATTCTTGTTGATTTTTATTTGTATTTATTTTATGTTGCTGAATTGCATTGACATGTGTGGCCCTCCTTGTGCACAATCCAGAAGCTTTTGTGATTCTTTGTAGCAAAAATTACCAACCTCTGGCTTTGTTGTACTTTTCAAATGTTCCGCCACTGCTGTGTTCTAGGTGTCAGCCCTGCAGGTCTACCCCATTGAGCCTGCTGCATCGGAGGGACCTGCCCAAGCAGTCCAAGCGGAGCAGTGCACCAAGTCAATGGGGTGAGCCTGAGAGAGGGAAAGAGAAAGAGAGAAAAGAGAGAGAGAAAGAGAAGGGGAAAAAAAGAAAAAGGTAAAGAAAGAAAAAGGGACAGACAAAGAAAGGGGGGATGGAAGGAAGGGACAGAAAGAAAAAGAAATAAAGGAGGGAGAGAGGGAGGAGAAAGATGAGATATCTATTCTAGTACAATCATCTGCTCCAGCAGGGTTAGAAGAGAGTGTGTTTGTGTATGTTCTTCTTGTAATTTACCAGTACATTTTGGTTTTGCCTTCTTCAGAATTGGCATTGTAATACATTGGGGAAAAGTAATTTTTTAGGATGGGAGTCTGGTCCAATGGATCCTGTTTAAAGCTTCAACAAAATGCAAGAGCTTCCTGATAGTCTTGACCATGTTTCATCCAAAAAACCTTTAATAAAAGNTCTGTCTGTCTGTCTGTCTGTCTGTCTGTCTATCTATCTATCTATCTATCTATCTATCTATCTATCTATCTATCTATCTATCTATCTTTCTCTATCTCCATCTCCATCTCCATCTCCTTCTCCATATCTATCTCTATCTCTCCCTCCCTCCCTCCCAGACTGGCTTTGCTCTACTTTCCCGATGTGCCTGAGGGGCTGGTGCTTCAATCATGGATGGATGGATGACGAGAGAGAGAGAGAGACAGCTGGTAGACAGGTAGGCAGGTAGGTACATAGATGGATATATTGGTAGATAGATAAACAGGTGGGCAGGCAGGCAGGCAGGCAAACCTACTGGATGAATGTATGGATAGATAGGTAGGCAGGCAGGCAGGCAGGCAAGCAAGCAGGCAGAAAGACAGACAGACAGACAGAATGTTGACAGTGGCAGCACTTTGGGAAAGTAGAGCTACTTTCCCAATTTGCTGCTGCCGCTGAGTTCAACGCCCCAGCTCCGCAGGCTCACCTACTGACCCCTTGCCCCACTCTGGTGCAACAGTCAACGGGTTGAGTCTGCAGGACTGGCACCTTGAATGCCCCCCTCTCACCTCTTAGCATCCCCAAGGGGGCTGGCAGAGGGGTGCTAAGATGCAGCAGCAGGGCGCTCGAGGTGCCGGCCCCGCAGGCTCACCCCATTGACTGTTGTACCTGTCAGCATTCAAGATTTTCTTCCTTTGATTTGCATCTTTCAGCTGTCATAAGTAATGGGTGGAGGAGCGGGGACATGGTTATGGGCAGCAAGCTGAAAGTGTTACAAAACAGAACTGCATAAGTTGGGGGGAAGGTTCTTGCTTAGGCTTCTATGCTATGCGCAGCTGCAACTCTTTATCAAAATATGTCAGGGTCAATGGACAGAGGCCTCATCACCACCTGGAAATGCCCACATGATGCTACACACAACTTTTAATTGAATGAGCCAATTGAACTATGGGGGTGGGAACGTTGCCATCACTTTGTATATGTGATTTAAGCGCGCATTTTCTCAGATTCAGAATTCTTTTGTTCCTATTACTTGACTTCCATAAAAGATATCTTTTCTCTAATTAATGGAGTCTAAGTATTTATTTCTTGGATTTTGAATGGAGCACCATCTGACATTATTCTGAATCTGACTTTACCAGCCCACCTGGAAAATTAATAAATTTTCTTCCAAAGGGGTCTGAAACAATGTCTAATCTATCCAGCGACCAAGAAGACCTGGGAATGACTGGAGGACCAGATTCCTTGCTGTTAGAGGTGGTGGGGAAGCTGACGTTAGCATTAATTAAGTCTGGTGAAAAACCAGCTGTAAAACCCAAATGGTCCCTGAGTTGGCTGGAAGGAACCTGAGGAAAAGCCTCCTCCAGGACTGACCACTACCCATCTGCATAGAAGAGGGAGCCATGGCAAGAGAAGGAAAGAAAGAATTTTTTACTAACTCAAGCCCTGCACTTCTAATGAAGCTGTTGGAGAACTCAGACTGATCAGAGGTAAGAGGGGAAGAGGGGGAGACAGCCCCAGCCAGAAGAATCAGAGCAGCCACCCCATAAATCAGCCTGGGCCGGCAGAACAGGCAGCAGTAGCCCAGGGCCCCCCGGCAGGGGAGTAATTACCAGAAGGCATAGAACTCAAAGGTGACTCTGTTGGAAGTAAAATATGGGTGGGGGATCCCAAATCTGGAGCCATATGGAGGATATGGGGAGGATTTTCCTGGAAAGCAGCCAAAGTTTGATGTGTTACCAGGCTCTTGAGGGATAGCTGCAAAGCTGCAAAGTGGATGGTGACTTTGCATAATGATAATGCCCCCCAGCTGATGAATTATGACCTATTCATGACTGCGCTGCGGGCCAGGTTTGAAGACCCACTTGCTGAACATTGGCCAAAATTAGGATGAAGACCATAAATCAGGGGCAAAGATCTGTGGCCGATTACACCCAGGAATTTAGAGAGCTGGCATGTCCTATTCGAGGCTGGTCCCAAGGAGCCCTGATAGAAGCTTTTAAAGATGGGTTGAATGAAGATGTACATCAAAGCTGTATTGCCAGTGAGCTGCAGCTGAGGTATGTGCTGGCAGCAAAGGTGGAAACTGATCTGATCCAAAACAGACACCGGGAGGCCTTGGTTGGAGCAAGCTATCCCCCACCAGCCTCGAGAAGCCCCCAAACCTCAAAATGGAGGGTCAGCAGCAAAACCCAAGACCACTGCATGCTTCTGATGTGGGAAGGAAGGTCACCGGGCTGCAGACTGCCATGCCAAACTCGTGCCAAAGGGGGCACCAGGAGGAGGTAGAAAACCTAAAAAAAACCCAGCAAAGCCTTGCAAAATGGCGCTTAAAGCAGAGGAGGTTGTAGAGATCGCCCCTCTGAAAGAAGAGGAACTGAGAACTCCAACCTCTTCTGAAGAGAGTGAATCCAAATTGGAAGGCTACTCACTAGTAAGTCCAAACAAGGGTCCTATGACCATTCCAGTGAGATTAAGGGTACCATGTCAGGAGCCAAAGGGGAAATGTTGGCCTTGTTAGACTCTGGGTGCACAAGATGCGTAATCAGCTTGGAGGTAGTGGAGAAAATGAGCTTAAGGCTAAAGACTTTAAAAACACCCATAGCCTTTTGCCAACTGGATAGATCGGTGGCTGGGGGTGGCCCTGCACATTTCATAATGGAACCAGTAGAAATGACGATGGGGAAGCATAGAGAGACTTTGTGTTTTATTGTGGATCCTGGGATGGAGCGTCCCCTAATACTGGGTTTGCCCTGGCTCCGGAAATGGAACCCCCATGTTGACTGGAGGAGAGGATCATTGCGCATATGTACTGACCAACCCCCAGAAAGGGAGGGACAATCTCAACTGAAACCCAAGAATCCCACAGAGCTGGCCTCCACTGGCACCAAGAATCTGAGGGGGGAGGGGAAAATTCCAGAGGAATATTGGAACTTAAAGGTGGTATTCAGTGAGAAGGCCTTGAACGAGCTCCCCCCCATTGCTCAACAGATTGCAGTATTGAAATTTTGCCAGGAGTGAAACTCCTAAAACCGAAACAGTACTTGATGACACCGAAGGAAGTTGATTTATCAAATGATTTAACTGCACAATTAAAAGAGGCTCTAAAACTTGATGATCGATTCCTTGCTCACTCAAATAACTGTATGATTAAAGACGTATTGGCATGGGTGCGGGCCAAATTATATGTGCCAGCAAAGCTGAGAAATCAAATATTACAGCAAGCTCATAACTCTAAAGCTGCTAGACATTTTGGATTCATGAAGACTTGGTTAAAATTTTGGTGGCCTATCTTGAAAAAGGACATTGAGACTTACGTGGCTAGCTGTCCTATCTGTGCCTCAGTCAAATGGCCTCCTGGTAAACCAGTAGGCTTACCACAAAATGTGGCTAAACCAGTAGGCTTACTACAAAATGTGGCTAAACCAACTGCTCCATGGAAGGAAATCTCTATGGATTTTATAGTGAAATTACCTGAAAGTGGGGGAAATACAGTTATTTGGGTAGTAACATATTTATTTTCCAAACAGCTACATTTCATACCTTGTGTGAAAATCCCATCTGCAAAAACGTTGGCTAAACTGTTTATTTTACATATCTATATGTTACATGGAGTTCCTGAATGCATAATCTTAGACAGGGGTGTCCAGTTTACCTCAAACTTTTGGAAGGAGTTCCTGAAGTTATTGGGCTCTGCCCAGGGCTTAAACTCCACCCACCACCCACAAACCAATGGGGCTTGTGAGAGGACTAACNCACAAACCAATGGGGCTTGTGAGAGGACTAACTCGGTATTGGAACAATATCTTCGATGTTATATAAATTATCAGCAAAATAATTGGACTGACCTATTACCATTCGCTGAGGTGGCATATTATAATTCGGTACATAGTAGTACTGGATTTATTCCATTTAAAGTGGCTTTGGGACAAGACTTTGTACCCATACCCGAGCTTCCACAGGAGAAACCTAACAGTCAGTCGTTAGATGAATGGATAACACAGCTCCAGCTTACCTGGCCAGTTACCCGTAAAGCTAAAACATTAGATGATGCTCAACAAGCTCATAAAAAGTTTGCAGATAAAAAGTATATCAAGTGGGTGACAAGGTCTTTTTATCCACCAGGTATTTGCAGACCACACAAAAGTCAAAAAAGTTTGGACCTAAGTATGTTGGACTTTTCTCAATTGAACGAATTGTGAACCCTATAGCAGTCCAACTGAAATTACCAAAAATTCTTCAATAGATCCACTCTATTTTCCACGTTAGTTTATTAAAACCTGAACATACCTCCAACTTGAGACCAACTCAGGTTGATCCCCTTGTATCATTGCTAATTAAAGGTGAACAACATTTTGAAGTTGAAGAAATTTTGGATTCTCTAAAATGAAGGGGTCGATTCCAGTATTTGGTTGCTTGGAAACATTTTCCTCCCTCCCAGGCTGAGTGGATGAATGAGAAGGATGTTAGAGCTCCTACACTTATCAAGGCATTTCTTATTAAATATGCTGATAAACCCTAAAAAATTAGTTTGTTGCTGTTACATGTATATTTTCTATTATATTTTCTATTTTTATCTTTTTTAGGACTAACGTCTCTTTTGTAGGAGGGCCAATTGTCAGCCTTCAAGATTTTCTCCCTTTGCTTTGTATCTTTCGGCTGTCATAAGTAATGAGGGGAGGAGGGGGGAATGGTTGTGGGAAGTGATCTGGAGGTGTTACAAACCAGAACTGTATAAACTGGGGGGGGTACATTCTTGATTAGGTTCCTATCCTATGCTATGTGCAGCTGCAACCCTTTATCAAACTATGTTAAGGTCAACAGACAGAAGCCTCATCACCACCTGGAGATGCCCACATAATGATCTACACAACTTTTAATTGGATGAGCCAATTGAATGACTGAGGGTGGGAACGTTGCCATTACTTTATATATGTGATTTACTCACCCATTTTCTGATTCAGAATTCTTTTGTTGCTACCACTTGATTTCTTTCTTGGATTTTAAATGGAGCACCAGCTGACAAAAGGTCTCTTCCTCAAAGCAATTACAAGATGGTTGTAAACTATGGTTTCACTGAGCTCCCAACCTTGGTTAAGTGTTATTGGTGTTTATCTGAAGGGAAGTTGATTTCTATGATGCTTCTTAATAATAACAATGGAAAATAATGAAAATGGAGAAGCTAAAGTGCTCTGGGGCTTTAGAATTCAAATAGATAAACCCCTGACACATAACACCCCAGGCTTAACAATTGTTGATAAGAAAGACAAATAAGTGAACGTGGCTGTACCTGGAGACAGGAAACTAGAAGAGAAAGAATTGGAGAAAATAATAAATTATACAGATCTGCAAATAGAAGTAGAATGACTGTGGCAAAAGAAAGCAAAGATATTTCCAATAGTAAGAGATGGTTTGGTGCAATTTTGAAACATCTGGAACACCACTGGAACACCATCAACATTGTCAAAATAATGACTAGTCAATTGCAAAAGGTAGCTTTACTTGGAACAGCTTACATCCTGTGAAAATACCTTTAACACTATCACTATTAATCTTCTCATCCCCTCCAACTTGTGACTGTATGACTGTAACTTTGTCCCTTGTATCCTTATGATTAATACTGACTGTTTCCTAGTATGATTTAATAGATTTAACAGATAATCAGAGTTGGAAGGGACCTTGTAGGTCATCTAGTCCAACCTTCTTGCCCAAACGGGAGACCCTACACCATTTCTGACAAATTGCAGTCCAATCTCTTCTTGAAAGTTTCAAGTGATGGCGCTCCCACAACTTCCGAGGGC
>BHFT01020245.1:0-33583 GCA_004320025.1 Laticauda laticaudata | reverse complement strand
TATCAGTTTTTGTTGTTCCAGTTCTCTTTGCTTGATGTCTGGTATCAGGCATCTGATAGTGTCCCAAGATACCATTTATAAGTATAATCCGGAGTCTACTTCCATCTCACAGGGCTTCCCTTCAATGTTCACCTTTAGCCGGACCTTTTTTATGTTAGCTGCCCTGGCATTTCCTATGGTTATCATCTGGTGCATCTCTTCTCTGTCGCTCATTTGTTGGTTTCTGCTCTCATGATTCCACCTGTTTCTGGCTTGTCTCTCTTCGATTCTGGGAGGGTGCTGCCACGTCTTTTAGGACTATAGCTCTTTTTGTTTCGGCAGACCCTTGCGATATGCCCCCGTTTTTCACAAGCTCTACAGATGGCATCTAGGAACCTACATTCTGAATGCGGGTAGTTGCCTCCATATCCAGCACACTGGAATTCCCACCTGCTTTTTCTTTTTTCCCGCCATTTTTTGTCTGACTGAAGCCTGTGTACATCTTTATTGTCGTCATCATTATCGCTCGGGGAGTTGAGATCTTCATAGTGGGCGGTCGCTGTTGGCTGTTTCTTGCTTCCTTCCGCCCTCTTTTCTCTGGGTTGATTGGGCGGATCTGGAGTTGTGTTCATCTGGCACATAGTGGCTGCAGATTTCTTGGCTGCTTCAGTGGCGGTGGCTTCTGCGATGGCCTCGGCAACTGTAATATTTGGTCTGTTAAGCAGCTTGCTTTGGAGAGTAGCGTCTTTCAAGCCAAGGACCACGCAGTCCCTCATGGCCTCGCATGCTCCTCCAATATTCCTCAAGGCTGCTATGAAGTCTCCAATGCATCTTCCTTTTGGTCTCTTTTATAAAACTCGTGCCTTTTGATCAGGTTGGAGACCACAGGCGCGTAATGGGCTTGGAGCATTCTGTTCAACTCAGGCCATGCCATCTGCTTAACATCTCTTGGTTTAGCTAGCACCTTAGCCATTTTAAAAACTGCTGGTCCACAGTGTGTGAGGAATACAGCCCTCTTCCTCTGGTCAGATATCTCCTGCATCTCGTTGCTTTCTAGAAACATTAGGAAGCGATCAATGTATGACTCCCAATCTGCCTCGGCTGGGTTGAACGGTGCGGGCAGCGCATTGTTACTGGCCATCTCTGTCGCTCGGTTCTGGTTGCCGCGTGCTTCGGTCTCGCTCTTCTCGGACGATCCCACCTTCATCGCCAGTGTTCTGTTCAGAAATAAGGTGCGCGAGACCGGGTTCTAACTAACAGCTCTTTATTCAAACAGTGAAGTAACTGGTAACAGAACATTGGCTCAAGCCACGGCAGCCCTTCTTATAGCAGTTTGCTCACGGCTTGTGGCCAATGACAGTTGTTTGAGTGCTCCCACCGTTCCGCGGGCCAATCAGAATGGCTCTTAAGTAACCAATCCGAGAATGGCCTTCTCGACCAATCAGATCAAGGTATTTGGAGTCGACCATGTTCTATACAAAACAGTTTTGTCACTTCCATTAAATCTTGGTGGACAGGTGTGGCTTTGCCCTGAGAAGACATAATAGCACATAATAGAAGACATTTGGCATTTCCTTGCTAGCACCTACTATTCTTGGTCTGGGTAGAACTCTGGCTAAATTAAACCAGAAGATTGGAGAAATAGATATTCAGATAGACAGAGTCAGTCTTTCTTGTCTTTTTTAAAAGTGTACCAATCTTTTTCTTGTCCTATCCCAGTATATTACATAGCCCTTAAAGGAAACCAATTTCCTCTGACATACAAAAGTCTTACTTTCCTGTGCTCAGATACAAAGATTTGAATGTGCATCCCATGTAGTATTATAATTTCTGTTTTATAATCTGTGATAATTGAAACCAGAGAACAGGGCAGAAAGTAATGAGTAAAAGCTTGTTAAAGAGAAATCCAACCTAGAATTAAGGAGAAATGTTTTGACAGTGAGAACAATTAATGCCTCCTAGAGTTGTGGGTGTTTCATCATAGAGGTTATAGACCAGACAACTATTTGACTGGGATGGAATAAGGATTCCTACTTTCAGCAGGACTTAGCTGGACTAGAAGACTTCTAAGGTCCCTTCCAGATGTATGATTTTATGCTCTAATTAAACCCATAGCCCCAATTCTAATTAATTTTAATTATTTTGTAATTATGAGATTACTCCTCAACTCTAGAATCCTTTAAGAAGATTGCAAAATACTTCTTGATAGCCATGGCTGAAACTGTTCTGAATCTCCTTAATGGCATCATAATTGTTTTAGGATTTTAATGCAATTTAATGTAATTTTATTTTTATCTTTTTGTTTGGGGTATTATATTTTGAAAGAATGTTGTCAACCTTCTGAGAAAACCAGGCAGGAAATACAACCAAATCAGCTAATTCTATTTTATTGTAATGCTACACTAATAGAGTCTGAAAGTACAAATTTCCCACCATCTTTTTTATCAGCTGATAAATTAAAGTGGAATTATATATGGAGATTGTAAAAAATGTTATTATTTTACATGTTAAATAATGGCTTACAGAAATGTGTAGCTTACCTGTCATGGAAAAGGAATATTCTCTACTAATCAAAAGATGAAGCAGCATGTACTACTTTGGCAGAAATTTTATGATATTTTATAATAATAATTTATATTTCATATTATATGCAATTTCAGCCAATGACTCTTGGTAAATTTAATATATATCTTATTATCTTAATAGTTATTTTTCTCATTTTCTTCTTTGGATTTCTATAATTTTTTAAAAATTTATAGATTGTTCAATTTCATGCTGATTTTTAAGAGCATCTTGGTTTACTCTTTATATTTTATAATATAACTCAAGATAAGCCTTGAGTTACAACCAGTTGCTTAGCAAACATTTGTAGTTATGACAGACCCTCCAAAGAGATACTTACAACCTGGATTCTGACAACTGCCTTCTCCCCCATGGTTGTGAAATCCATTAAGCCTTGTCTAACTTGTAGCAAGTGCTAACCATAAGTTGAAAATATTCCTGTGCATAGGCGTGAATAGTAAATCTGTTTAGTTGCAACTTCATGCATAGTCCTGGTCTTTCATATCTGACAATGACCCACTAAATGACCAGCATGACTTACAAGCAGGCTTAATTAAAACTTATTTTTAAGTTGAGGACTTTCTGTACTTTTCTAAAATTATAATTTCTAATGAATCTGTAATTGGCCTGAAGAGGTCTTTACTATGAGCTCCAAATATTAAATAACTGTTTATTACCATCTCTCAATCAATCTGGTACACGCTCAAGTTTAATTAGAAATAATTTTCTATTTTAAATATTCTCCCTTAGCTTATTCCTTATTAGAAAACTTCTCATAAATATGCTATCCCAAAATGCCTTCCTTTATCATCTTAAAACTATTCTTTTTAAATCTATTAATCTTAAATTATTCTTAAATTTTTAAATCTATTAATCATGATAAGTAACTAATATTAATCATGATCAGGTGGGGCCTGGGTAGAAGCTTTTTTCTTCTTCTTAAAATCCATTTAATCTTGTATGGAAATTTCCCATTTGTACTCAATTCTTATCCTACTGTTCAGCCCTGACAACTCTCACGGTTCTGCCATGAGTCTCACGATTTTTTGTCATGTCTCACGGTCTCACAACAAGGCTCCTCAATCTCACGCCAAATTTAAAACGTTTTTTTTTTTCCCCAAATTTGGGGGTCAGCTTATACGTGCATAAATCTGATTCTCACACAAACGACATGACGCCACTTCTCAGATCATGCAATATCGATATTACCACACAGTCATATATACATANTTTGCTTTTTCTACCACCGGATATAACACACTCTGATTGGTTAGTTATTCACATGACCGTGAATCTCACTATTTTTTGTAGAATCTCTAGATTTTTTTTCATGGGTCTCCAGATTTTCCTTTATCAGGGGTTGGCAGGTCTGTACTGTTCAACAAATTATCTATATTACATGTATCCATCTTTCTGTCATCTATCTTCCCAAATGTGGTACTTTATTGATTTGATTTGATTTATATAGGCAGTTATCTTCCATACATGGCTCAAAATGACTTACAATAAAACAGATAAAAACATAAAATACATAATATAAAATAAAAAGACAGAGTTGCCAAACAAGGTAGAGTAACCATCAAGAAAACCAAGAGATGGGTTCTTTCACTTTAAACTAACTTAATCTCAGGTGGAATTTTAGATTTTTATGAAGAACAAGCCCTCCTCATTCCTCTTTCAAGATGGATGCTGAACGGTAAGAAGATTTTTTCCCCCCTCTTACTGATGATCTGATGATTTTACTGCTAAAGCTGGTTCTTTGGCAATGCTGCTCCCTGCTTTTGAATGGGAGCATTTAGTGACCCAAGACAACTTTTGGATAATAATGGATTCAATGGGCAAGGGGGAGAGAGGGTGTCTTGAAAATTCCAATTCCCTCTGGAAGGGATTGAAAAGTCATTGGGCATATCTATCTTCCTGTTAAGCGCTTTCCTTTTCAAAGCACACTGGAATTCTAACTTTCACTTTTTGACTTGATGGTTTTCTTTTGCTTATTGTTTTAAAAGTTGGTTAGTGTTTGAATGCTGATTTATTTTAACACCTTGCTGAAGGGAATAATATGTATATAATGTCTTTTTAATGCACCTTTTTAAGGCTTTGATTGTTTTGTGTTTTTTATGTTTTTTTTCCTTTTTGGAATTTTGTAATTTTTTAAAGCTCTGTATTTTATATTTTAACTTTGAATTGAGAAAAAAAACATATAAAAAAGAGAAAAGACCCTCTTCCTGTGCTCTGCCAGCTGATTCTTCTTAGCTGAGGGTACATTTGCTGCCATCTTGGGGCTAAAAATGCTTACAAGCCACATATTATATTTGTAGTATGTGACTATATGGAACAAAATAACTAACTAAATAACTGTAATTTATGTTGTGACATTAATAAATACACTGAATTTTAATATCATATCTCTTTTGTGCTGTGCTGATATAATGGTAAAAAAATGAGATGAAGTTATGATGGATATGTTCTCTGCCTTGAGTTATATGTAAAAATAATAAAGACGGGACACAACTAAGGAAATAACACATATTCCTATATTGCAGTAGTAAGTAATAAAATTGTGAATATTAGTAAATGCAATCTTTTATAAAAAGAAAATTTAGGCTGGAATCTTCAAGTCGCTGGAATCTGTAACCCTAGTACCTTGTTCCTAATTACCCCTTATTCCACTGAACTCAGGTTTATTCTCTCTAATGATATATGATATCACTCTATTGAAGGATATAACAATAGTGAATGAAACAATTCAGTTTGAATAAATGCACAGGCCTTGAAGCATTAATGGAGGGGAGCGGGAGAATGGAAAATTGGAAATAAGCTAATTTCCAAGTACACAGATAATACATATCATACATTCAAAACATATCACCTCACTTTTTACATATAAATCATTAATATAATTAGCAAAACTGACTGGAATATGGTAACTTGAAACAGAGCTTTGTTGTCATTGATGTAAAAAAGTCTGTGTTTATTGGAAAAAAAATAGAAAAAACTAGCATCTTCATTGGGAATTCATTTAGAAATGGAGAGCTATTTTTCCCCTTTTGCCTTGTTTGTAATTTTTGTCTTTTCTTCTTTTATCTCTGTAGCTTTCTATGTTATATATAAGTTCTTTGAAATAAATTTATTAAAAATGAGAAGGTACTAATGATTTTTAATATTGGATTTTGATATTTAAGAACGTTTCTCTTTGTAGAATCCTATCTGAATTTTTATCACTGTGAGCATCTGAGTTAAAGCAAAAGGAATCAGTTCATTATCAGTATGAAGTAATTGCAAAAAAAGAAAAAAGAACAGGTTAGGGAAAAGAACAAAGACAGAAAAGTATTCAAAGGAGAATAAGGGCAGAACTGAACCAAATGAGATTATTAACGCTTGGAAAATTGGGATGAAAGTCTGTAAGCCTATTTTAGTCAACCTGGGGTTCTGAAGTATAACAGACTCACCTTTGCCCTTCAAAGCTATCAGTCTATCTGTGCTACAACCACCTTTTTTCTTTATGGTGTGATTTCAGTGTTTTTAAAGAACACCTTTCACCTCATCTGAGCAATTTCTCCTTTCTGTTGCCATCATTTTTCCCTTCAGAGTTTCATTTTGTCATCTTTCCAATCCTGCTTTCAGAGTCATCTTGGCTTGCATACTTTTTCTTACTTTTTCTCTTTGATGTATAACATTAATACAAATCCATGTCAAAATTAAAGAGTATGACACAGATCCATATGCTTATATATTATTTTAAAAAGAAAATAATTATTCTGGTTCACATTTCTAATAAAAGTTTCTATTTTTCAATATTAATTTCCCATATATCCATTTCTAGAGAGTCCTCAATTATCAGAATGACTTAGGAAGCTGTTTGTTTTTATTTTCCTCAGTTGAAAAGTTGTTCAGAGACACATAATAATTATCACCTACTGCTTTGTTGGGAAGATCCTGAAGAAAAAGGCAGGCAGACAACAGTCAACTAAGAATCTATTGCTTTGGCTAGATAGCAAGCCACTTTTGAATTACATAATTGTTTAAGCAAACAACCAAATAAATAGGAAGAGTAGGCATATCAATTTACTTTAAAAAGCCAAACAGAACTACCAATGATAGCTTCTTCCTCCAATGTACTGAATGTCAGCCAGGAAGAAAGACATTTCTATTTGCATTTCTACTTAAATGTCACCAGGAAGTAAACTTCTCACACCAAGATCCTTCTGAAATAAATTAATGCATTGATATTCAATTCCTGCAGTATAGGCCTCTTCATGTATCGTAGAAGAAAAACAGTTGATCATCTTTGAATAGCCTATAGTTTGAAGCTACGGGAATAGGAATATTGTCAGCCGGTGCTCCATTCAAAATCCAAGAAAGAAATACTTAGACTCTTTAAGTTAGAGAAAAGTTATCTTATACTGAAAGTGAAGTGGTAGCAACCAAAGAATTCTGAATCTGAGAAATTAGGCGCGTAAATCACATATACAAAGTGATGGAAATGTCCCACCCCCAATAGTTCAAATGAAAACTTCCAATTAGAAATTGTGAATACGATCGTGTGGGCATTTTCAGTGATGATGAGGCCTCTGTCCTGTTGACTTGGCAATACTATTGATAACGATTGCAAGTTGCGCAGAAAAAGAAAGCTAGCCGAGAATTAGAAACCTAACTCTGAGTTGCTCCCCCCCTCATTACACAACAGAAAAAATGTTAATACCTCCAGCTTCACCCCAGATCATCCCCTCCTCTCCCCCATTTCTTATGACAGCCAAAGAATACAAGGCAAGATGTAGAACATCTTGAGGCTGAATTCGGCCCTCTAAAAAGGAAAACCATCCAGTCCTAGAAGAGAGAGAGGAGAAAAATATAAAGACAATAATAATCATGGACATTACAAAGAATACATCCTAGGGCTTATCAGGTACTTCTGGAACGAAATGCTTTGATCATTCTTAGGGGCTTTAATACATCAAGTTTCATTAAACCCATTCGGCTTGTGAAAGAAGGGAAATGTTTCCAGGCTAACAAGATAACTGGAGACGACCCCTCCATTGCGAGAGTCCAAAATTTCTTTAAGTCAAAAAGTGTTGTTCACCTTCAATCAGTATTGGTATGGAGGTTCAGCCCTGGATGAGGTCTCAAATCAGAAGTATGTTCAGGTTTTAAACAACACTAAACATGGAAAAACCGCCTTAATTTGTCGAGAGTTTTTGGTAAGTTCCAGCTGCCACTCATTACCAGTGGGTTTATAATCTGTTCAATCGTGATAAGGACCACTACCTATATTTAGGACCAAGCTTTCTTTGCACTTCTGAGTGGCTTGCAGGTATCTGGTGGACAGGAACACTTTGTCGCGCCTACTTATATAATTTCTCGTGTAGATACTTTTCTTGGTAATCTGCAAACTTACTATGAGCTTGATGGGCCCTCATCTAATGTTTTACGTCTGTTACTGGCCAGTAAGGTGAGTTGAGTTTATGCCATTCATCCAATGAATTGGATGTTAGACCTTTCACGAGAAATTTCAGGGCAATGGGTATAAAATCTGTCCTGAAGCTACTTTAAATTGGACAACAATCCAGTACTCTATGTTTGGAATGTATATGCCACTTCCAGCGAAATGGGTATAAGTCAGACCCATTTAATTATCTTGTTGATAATTATATAACATCTAAATACGGTCTCTAACACTTGCATTTAGTCCTTTCACAAGCTCCATTGTTTTGGCGTGGGTGGGTGGAGCTTAAGCCCTGGGCAGGAGCCTATCAAAACTTCCATGGAATTTCTTTCCCAAAAATTTTGAGGTAAATTTGGACCCTCTTCCTGTCAAGAGATGTATGCCACTTCGCGGCAATACATGCCATTAACCTATAGATATGCTGAAATAAAACAGCTTAGCTCGCCACGCGTTTGCAGATGAATCTCTGGAACCGGAGTATTGCAATGTACTTGTGTGGAAAACCAATTCTGTTTACCACCCAAATAACCGTGTTTTCCACTGCTTTCAGGTTAGTTCTACTAATAAAGTCATAGAGATTTCCCTTCCAGGGCTGTTGGTCTGCTACAGTTTGTAACAACCCATGCTGCTTACCATGAGGTCTCTCTTGCCAAGCACAATTGAACAGCTAGCTACATAAGCTCAATGTCCTTCTCAAAGTAAGGCACCAGAATTCCTGTTAACCAGGATGTAAGTTTTTCACAAATCCAAAGTTGACCCACTGCTTTGAGAATCATGAGCTTGTTGTAGGATTTGGCCCTTCAGCACCTGTGCTCATTACAACTTGGTCCCCCACCCAAAGCCAAAACCATCTCTAACTGTATGTTCATTCAAATGAGCAGAGAACTAACCATTCAAATTTTAAAGCTTCTTTAGTTGTTCCGGTTAGGGTCATTCGATAAATCCACTTCTTTTTTCTTCTTTTGGGCTCTGGTGATCATGGGCGGCTTTAGATGTTTGGTCAAAACAATGACTTAGACTTCCTGGCGCATACTATTATATTGGGAAGTCCAGAGAAACATCGCCATGAAGTTCTTCCCCCCTGAATGTACTTCGTGAGAAATTGAACTGCTTAAAAATGCTGGCCAGCAACTTGTTTAGGGAAGCAGCTTCCGCGGCTCCGTTTTTAAGGGCTTCCAAATTTTTGATCAGTCCATACCTCAAATGGAATGTTTTGCTCCTTCCAGAAATGTCATCCAGGGTGAGTAAGCCTAATGAACTGCAAAAAGCTTCTTGTTCCCAGAGGCCCACCTCTCTCCAGGTGTTCAGATAGTTTACGGAGGTACACGCACAAGGCTATAAGGCCCCTTTGTTGATTTGAATCAGTAACACCGCTCCAATGGCCACATCACTTGCATCGGCTTGGATCATGAAAGGAGCCTCCATATCCAGGTGCTTTAGACATGGTTCTGCCAGCAAAACATCATTTTTAGCTTCTTTCAAAAGCTGGCTTGGCATCCATGGACCACCTCCAACGGCTTGCTCGACCTTGCTTCACCTCCCTTTTCTTTTAAAGAGATTTGTGATGAGGCATTGCTATCTTCAGCAAGAATCGATGGATCAAATGCACAAGGTTTTAAAAATTTTTGCACAATCCCAAGACCTAATGAAGTGTTTTCTCGGTTCATGTAGGTGCACGAGCCATTTCAATACTGGCACGACATTATTCTCTGGAATCCATTTCTTATTGCCCTCAGATGAAATGCCGAAAATCCAAATAGTCAATTTATCTCATTGATGTGAATTCAACGAACCTTGGATGATTTAGATACAGACTTAGCGGCACACAGTTTTCTGAAGAAACGACTGACACCTTTTCACAATGTATCATCCAGAGTTTTGTGTAGAATAAGGATGTCATCAAAGATAAAACCAGAACTCTCCTAGTAATAATGATCAATGTAACACTTGATTGATCTAGCATGAATACAGCTTGGGCCACTTGTTAAACCAAAACGGAAGAAACGATGAATTGGGAAAAACCACCCAGATCGGGCAGTTAAAAGATCGGTCATTACTACTCATCCCCTTCTTTAATTCGAATTCGATGTAGTATACTTCTCTCTCAAGATCCAACTTCGTGAAAATCTTCCCCTTTGGCTAGTAGGGCCAACATGTCCTCATCAAAGGGAGGGGTACACCTATTTCCACAGAAATGGCGTTCACATTTCAGTAGTCCACCACCAAGCATTTTGGAAGCCATCTTCTTTTCACGGAACAACACTGGGGCCCACGTACCTCGGATCTAGCCAGAGTTAGATGAAACCACTTCCCAGATTTTTTATCTATTAAACAATTTCTTAGCTCCTCTAATCCCCGTCGTGTCATATGAGACAACTTCCAGTTTCGGAAAGGACTTCACCCCAGGCAAAAACTCAATAAGGGCAACCCAAACAGGGGTCTAGTTTGACCGGTGAGGCGGAGGAGCTCATCCAGCCTTCTCCACTGAACACTTACCTTTAAAAATCCCAATACTCTTTATTAGAATTTTCTACACTCCCCTTTCACGGGGATCTCAGTACCTGTGGAAGAGCTATTTCATCAGAATCTGTAAGCTTTCGGCCTGAGATCTCCCCCTTTTTCCATGTCGCTGCTTGGTATGCGTATTAAGCGCAACACCCCTTATCCAGTTAACCTGGGTGGGTTCCTCATTTCCGGACAACAGGTCAAAATCCCCAGTATTAATGGTTACTCCATCCCAGCAGGCCACAATAAACGCAGAGTCTCATCATGCTCTCCCAATTGATCATTTCTATAGTTCCGTGATAAAATGTGCAGGGCAACCCCCAGCCACTGATCCATCTAATTGGCAAAAGGAAATGGGCATCTTTAAAGGTTTTTAGTTTTAAGCTCCATTTTCTCCACTACTCCCGTGTCTGGATATATTCACGACCATTGATGCACCACAGAATCTAATAGAGCTAAGCATTTCTCACCTTCGACCCCTAAATTCAGGTACCCTCATCAATCATCCAGAAGAATGGCTCATAAGCGCCTCGCTTGGACTTACCTAGAAAGTTCTTCCGAGTCAAAATCACCCTCGCCTCAAGGCGTGGAATCGGGGTTTACTGTACTGCCTCTCCCGCAGAGGGCAACCTCTGCCATTCTTCTTATCGACTTTAGTGCTGCTTTCGCGATGAGCTTCGCTCGGGATTTTTCAGGTTTCTTCCCATCTATTTGGACGCCCCCTTGTGTTCCAGCTTGACTTTGCAGTTCACAGGCCCATACCTTCCTTCACCCACATCGAAAACAGCAGAGGGTTGGGTCTATGCCATCACTCCTCCCCTCTGAGGTTAGGGACCTCTTGAGAGATATGTGGGGGGAAGACTTGCCTCCCACCAGAACCCCTCCCCGCCATCTGCTTCGGGTTAAATCAAATTTCCATCTTTCTCGCCAGCAAAAGTACACACATCGCAAGTATTTGGGCGTCTTTTTTGCAATGCATCTCTGGTACACATGCTTCGTATTTAAATCCATTTTAAACGTTTCTATCCAGGCTTCCTGGACAGGCCTCGGATATGACACTTAACTGTCTAATTTCTTGGGTGTTAGCAAGCCACTGACCTCCGCCTCCTCATTTATGGTCTTCATCCTGATCCAAAGCTTCTTGCGCTCCTGCCAAATGGGTCCTCAAATTCTAGCTCACCAGTGCAAGTCATGAAACAGGTTAATAATCATCAACTGGGGGGCATTATCATATTATGGCAGGGTTCACCATCCACTCTGCAGCATGTTTCCCGCCAGAGTTCCTTGGTAAAACACTCACTTTGCGCTTCTGAGGAAAAAAATTCTTCCCTTTCTTCATTATAGCTCCCAAACTTTGGGTAGAGAAAATAATCCCAAGTTTTATGCGGAATTCTCCCCATATTTTAAACTTCTAACAGACGCAGCTAGGAAGCTCCTCTGCCTTCAGGATTACACCTTCCCGCCAATCATAGAGGCCCGGGCCTGCTGTTGGAATCCGCGTTGATTATCTGGCAGAGAAGGGCTTGCTTACTGACTTCTTTAGCTGGGGCTACTCCCCTTCCCCTCAATACCATATTGTGCCAGGCCTTGAGTTGTTCAAACAGGTGCTTACATTAAAGAGTTCTCCTGGAGCTTGATCCCAGTGAGAGATGCTCTCTTTTCCCTCCTCTTGCCATCGGCTCCTTCCTTTTTCCCACGCCAGTGGCTTGTGAGATTCCCGAGGGGGGGTCCTTTCTCCGGATCTTCCAGCCAACCACTGACCATCTGGGCTTCAAGCTAGCTCCTCTCATCCAGATACTGAAAGCTACTGCATAATGATTGGGCCATTCCCTGTAGACCAGCAAAGAATCTTGCCCTAACCAATGGGCTCCCACTTTTCCTGGTCACTATAGTGAAGATGACATCATGCACTGTGCAGGCGCACCCCTCGGAAGAAAATTGGGTTTTTTCTCTGGGTCTAGGCCTGGGTAGGGGAGATTCAGAATAATGTCAGCCAGTGCCTCCGTTCAAAATTCCAAGAAAGAAACTCTAGACCCTCCTTTAAGTTAGAGAAAGTTTCTTTTATGGAAGCTAAGTCTGCGGTAGAAACCAAAAGAATTCTGACAATCTGAGAAATTAGGCGATAAAATTCACATATACAAAGTTGATGGAAATGTTCCCACCCCCAATAGTTCAGATGATAACTCCAAAAGAAATTTTGAATATGATCATCGTGCGGCATCTTCATGGTGATGATAGCCTTCTGTCCGTTGAACTTGGCATACTTTGATAAACAGATTGCAGTTGCGCAGCAGAAAGAAAGCTAACTGAGACAATACGAAACCTAAACTCTGATGTAGCCTCCCCCCCTCTTTACACCAACAGAAAAACTTTAACACCTCCAGCTCACTTTCCCGAGGACTCCATCCCCTCCCCCCCCCACGTTTCTTATGACAGCCTAAAGATGCAAGGTAATAGTAGAACATCTTGAGGGCTGACATTTGTCAGCCTTTATTGGTGAAATGAAATTCTTTAGTGGTGAAATGTGATTGGACACACAAGGAATTTGTTTCCAGTGCATAAGCTCTGAGTGAACATACAAACAACAAAGTGGTTAAGTCATAGATCAGAAATCATAAGGTACAATAATAAATCATAAGGTACAAACAGCAAGTAATAAATCATAAGTTGCAAGTACTCAGTATGTCTAGTCTAGTGAAGAGAAGGACCAGGTGAGACATGATAGCAGAGTTCCAATATTTGAGGGACTGCCACAGAGAGGAACTATTTTCCAAAGCACCTGAAGACCAGACAAGGAATAATGGATGGAAGCTAATCAAGGAGAGATTCAATTTAGAAATAAGGAGAAATTATGACAGTGAAAAAAATCAACCAATGGAATAGCCTGCTCTTGGAAGTTGTGAGACCTTTATCTCTGGAAGCTTTCAAGAAGAAATTGGACTGCATGTGTGAGAAATGGTGTAGGGTCTCCTGCTTGGACAGGGGTTTGAACTAAAAGACTTACAAGGTCCCTTCCAACTCTGTTTATTTGTTAATTAATATGTTAATAAGATACCAATAGGAATAGATAGTAGGAAAGATGAGAAGATGAGGAAGATAATAGCAATATAGTCCTATTATGTGGGTTAGAGTTAGGATTTAGAAGAGATAAAATCTTTAGGCAGTGCTGTGGGAATTAGATTTTTGCAGAGTGATCCTATGGGGGAAAACTATCTTTATGTTTAGTTGTTTTGGCATGAAATTCCCTTTAGCAGTATACTGAAGGGAGAAGTTGAAACAATTTATGTCTAGGATGTGAGGAGTCTATAGATAGTCAGCCCTCTTTCTGGTTCATGCAGTATACAAGTCATCAATGGAACGTAGGCCGGTTGCAATTGTTTTTCTCCAATCCTAACTATCTGTTGAATTTTGTACCTGTCCTGTTTGGTTGCTGTGCCAAACCAGACAGTTATAGAGGTACAAACCACAAACTCAATAATTCTTCTGTAGAACTGTATCAACAAATCCTTGAGAAATCTGAGCTTTCTGAGCAGCAATAACATTCTTTGTTGTGCTTTTTTAATTGTTCTAATGTTCTAATGATTGTTCTAATGTTAGGTGTCCATCTCAAATCCTGGGAGATTACAGAACCCAGAAACTTGAAGGTCTATACTGTTGAAAACTGTGTTGTCTAATATTTTAAAGGGTGGTAGAATAGGAAAGCTTCTCCCAAAATCTACTATCATCTCTAAAGTTTTTAAGAGTGTTCAGCTCCAGATTGTTCTGGCTGCATCACAAAGCCAGTTGTTCTACTTGTCATCTGTATGCAAACTCATCATCGTCTTGAATAATACCAAGGAAGATTGCATGATGTACAATCTTCAGTACTTTAACAGAGTGATTCTTCAAGTTACAGTCACTGGTATATATCAAGAAGAATAATGGAGAGAGCACAAAGCCATGGGGAGCTCCTGTGCTAATTAAATGAGTATTCAACATGAATTTGGCTAGCTTCACCTGCTGTTTCCTATCTATTAGAAAGCTTATAACCAATCTACAAATGTGATCAGTCATAACTAGCTGAGTCAATTTAGAAAGAAGGATTTCTGGAATGAAAGTGTTGAATTGCAAGCTGAAATCTACCAATCTATCTTGCATTAGTCTTTGGGAATCCAAGATATTTTAAGATGTAATACAGTCAGAGTTGGATTCAAATATTTTAACAACTGGTTTGCAATGGCAAACTTGACTCTGGGCAAACTGGCTATTAAATTCCCCCCTTCCCCAACACACACACTATCAAAGTAGATCCTGGGTGCTATGCTGCAATGGAGAAATGGGAAATAGCCAGCATGAGGGAGGAGGAGGAGCAGGGAGAAGAAAGAGGGAAAGCGGCCTACTCCTTCCCTCACACTGGCCCATTTCTTCATTGCAGCGCAGCACTGTGCCCAGGATCCACTTTGATAATGGGGCGTGGTTGAGTGTGTAATTTAACAAACAGTTTGCCCAAACTAGTGCGAACTGGCTAAATCCCACCACTGAGTACAATGCCACATTGACAGCATGATCAGCCGATTTGTGCAGTAGGAAATTGGAAGGGGTCTAGCAGCGGATCCCTGATGGCTTCCAGGCAGGCCAGCATTAACCTTTTGAATGTTTTCATAACTACAAATGTCAGAGCAACTGGTCTGGGTGGGTTCAGCTTCTTGATGCAGAGTTCTTGAGCACAGGGTTGATAGCATTTGAAGGAAGAAGGGACTTCTGCGGGGAAGATGAGAGCCAGTTGATCAACACAGAAGGAATTACCCCATCTGGGTCTGGTACTTTTCTAGACTTTTGTCTGTGAAATAGACTTTGCATCTCTTTTGCTAAGATCACCAGATGCCGGGGGGGGGGGGGGNGGGGGGGGGGGGGGGGGGGGGGGGGAAGAGGGATGGAGTCAGGTGTAGGAGAATTGGTTGTTGTTGGTGTATCTGAAATGGAGCGGATAGTGAGACAGTGGTCTCCTCTCAAACCTACAATAGATCACATTCAGATTCAGCAAGGGAGGGGGGTTTGCTGTAGCCAGTTATATTTTTCAGAATTTTCTACACATTTGCTGGTTCATTTCTTGACAAGCTGATTCCTCGGCTTTTTAGAGTAGTTTCTCTTTGCTGCCCTGATGTCCCTTGTTCATATGTTCTTGCCTGTTTGTACAAAATTCTATCTCATCCTATCTTGCTTTTTCAAGATTCAACTGGACTTTCTTTGAAGAATTTCACTTCAAATTAAAGAACCCTGTTTAGCTCTGACTGAATGATGGGATATAGAAGGATTTTGGTCATCTGCTGGTAATTTGCCTTCTTTTAGAGAGTCATTGAAGCCACTTGAAGGTTTATTTGTGTCCTCACAGTCACCTGAGTAGTGCTGCTTGGGATAGCAAAGGTTTACAGAAAACGACCATAGAGAGAGATCAATACTGACATTTTGATTCTTACCACTCACTGGAGCACAAAATGGGAGTTATCAGAACCCTACACCACCAAGGTAAAGGCCTGCCTACTAACAAAAATGAGAAAAAAACCTAAAGTATATACCTCAGAATGTGTGGCTATCCCAAGTGGGCTTTCATCATACAAAGAATGGTTACAGGAACTGGACGTGCAGAGGTGGTATTCAGCAGATTCTGACCAGTTCTGAACAACTGGTAATGAACATTTTGAGTAGGTTGAAGAGCTGGCCCTGCCCCATCTATTCTCTACCTCATGAGTCCCAGATGATAGGCTGGGTCTTCTTTTGTTGCCCTGCACAGGAGAATGGAACTGGAAAGCAGGTTAGTAGGGTGGGTAAGGAATGGGATTTGCCATGTCCACCAAACCCAGACAAGGAATAATGGATGGAGACTGATCAAGGAGAGATTCAACGTAGAAATAAGGAGAAATGTTCTGACAGTGAGAATAATCAACCAATGGAACAGCTTGCTTTTGGACATTATGGGAGCTTCATGACTGGAAGCTTTCAAGAAGAGGTTGGATTGCCATTTGTCAGAAATAGTGTAGGGTCTCCTGCTTGGATTGGGGGGGGGGGGGTTGGAACTAAGATGACAATACAAGGCCCCTCCAATATCTATATTAAATCCTGTTAAAACTCTTTCAAATACCAAAAAAAAAAAAAAAAAAGACCCAGCAGGAGCTTCTCCATAACAGACAAAGAAGAGAACAATAAACAAACGAGTGTTGTCATTCCATACATTGCAGGAATATCTGAAAAGCTCAGAAGGATCTTCAGCCAACACAACATACATGCACACTTTAAACCCAAGAATACACTCAGGCTTCCACCCCAAAGAAAAAACACCCAGACACAAACTTAGTAATGTTGTTAAAGTTGTGAGTGAGTGCTGATCTGTACATGGCAAAACAAACAACCACTTCATAAACACATGGCACAACACAGTCCTTTCAGCAGTTCCAAGAAGGCTCCATATTTATTTGCACTATTCAGGTGATCATGAGGACACAGATAAACATCCAGGTGTCCTCAATAACTCTCTAAAGGAATGCAAATGACCAACTATCTGCAAGGAGTATAAATACTTCCATTCCCCACCATACAGTCAGACCTGAAGAAGCTTCTTGGATGAGAAGCAAAACATCTTCAAAGAAAAACAATAAAATCCAGTTGCCTCTTCAAAAAACACCTTGGATGACTGAGAATCTCCATAGACATTCAACATTCTATCTCCTTACCTTTAGGATTCCTCTTTGGCATGGCATAGATATTTGAGTTTAGCTGTGAACCAATTAATATTATTATATATGTGTAAAGTTTTGATTGGCAGACATAAATCACCACAAAAGCTAACGTATGATGTCACGGTGTCAGTGAGTTCATCCAAGTGTGCTGAGGCAGCTTTTATCCAGTCTGTGCAGTTGAGGCAAACCTGTAGCTTTAATTTAGCCTCTTCAGTCCAAATTATCACTGTTGTAAATTATTGGTTTTAGGATTTTGAGTCTTTGTCTATAAACAGGTACAAGGTGAATCATACAGTGGTCAAAGTGTCCCACAGCTACTTTTGGGAAAGAGCAATAGGCATTTTTTAATATTGAGTCGCAGAGGTGCAAAAATATTCTTGCCTCTAGTGAGACAGCTGATTTGCTGAGTGTATCTTGGTAGCTCCTGACTTAAGTTAGCACTAGTAAAATCTCCTAATAGAATGAGTAAGAAGTCTGGATATCTCTGTTCAGATCACAGGATTTGGTCAGCTAAGGTTTGCAATGCCTTGTTTGTGCAAGCTTTGGATGGTATGTAGACAGCAAGTAATATGAATAAAGAAAACTCTTGGGTATCATAAAAGATTATGCAATTAATGAATTAATGAAAACAATATATACTGTTTTCAAAATTAGCATCTTGAATTAGACCAAGAAACAACAAGCAGCCAGGAACACAGCAAAGTAAATGACATATTTTCAGTAAGTGACTATTATATAATGTTTCACTTCTACATCAGAGTAAATTATGCATTCTTTTCAAAATATGTCTCCCTAAAACTAGAACAGATTTGCATGAGAATAGTGGAGAGGATTATTTCAGCATTCAACATTACATAAGGCTGTAAGAATAAGCAGGAGAAGAAATCTAAGCTCTGGCACTATTTGACACTGTTAAATCACATGGAGATCAGCCACAAGTCAGAGCTAAAGAACTTGGATGGATAGATCAACTTATGATTTGCTAAATCAAAGAAAAGTATGTGTGTTTAATATAAGCTGTCCTCCATCCAAAATGTTGGAGAAGATGGTTTTCCAATGAGAGATTTGTTATTTCATTTTAAGTACCTACAATGGTATTGATGGAAACAGATAAAAAAGGATGAAAAGCAACTCCTAATGCAAAAAAATATTTTGCATTGTGGCTTGATTTGGTTGTTAATTAACTGAGGCTTAGGGTATCATAATAGTTTGTATGCATGGCAATTTATATCAGACTCATACTTGCATATATTGACATATCACTTTTACTGTCAGAAATCAATCAATCAGTTGAACAGCTTGCCTTCAGAAGTTGTGGGTGCTTCACCACTGGAGGCTTTTGTGAAGAGACTGGACAGCCACTCATCACAAATGGTATAGAGTCTCCTGCTTGAGCAGAGGGTTGGACTAGATGACCTACAATGTCCCTTCCAACTCTGTTATTATTTTATTCTGTTCTGTTCTGTTCTGTTCCGTTCCATTCCATTCTAATTCTATTGATTTGAAGTAGCTTTTTGTTGTCCTGTATATTGCTGTCTATCATAAAATAAAATTCTAATCCGATTTGCATCCTATTAGTGTCACAGAGGAGGGACAATCCAAACTGTTTATAATCTACAGACCCTATACATAATGAAAAATTAATTGCATCAATTTTTTTCTCTTAATGATTCATTTTCTGCTAGTCATTTTTCCACCTGCTCTCCAACACTCAGACTGCCAAAGAAAGCTCAGCTCAGTTATTTACTGAATATTAATGAAGGTAAGTTCACTTAAATGTCAAGTGGCTGACTTGAGCATCCTGAGGTTGCTTCAGAAATTAGATGCATAGTTTAGAGAAACAGAAATACACCATAACAAAAGAGGGAAAAGAGTGAAGCAAAACAGTATTATTTTGGCTACTTTTCCAGTGGCTGAACTTGGTGTAGATAGTGACAGCATAAATCAAGATTCAAATGCCGCCCAAGCACATCCCCCATATTCAACCATATCCATCCTGGTTATTCAAGTTTTGCTTTGACAATCAGGAGTACTAACATGTATTAGAAAAAAATTTAATACCTAGCCCATCAAAAAGACTTCAGAATAATGGAGTAGGAAAGGATCTTGGAGGTCTTATAGTCACCTCTTATAATGGAGGCCTTGCAGTGATGAAGGACCCGCAACTTCTGAAAGCAAACTGTTCCATTGGTTAATTGTTCTCACTGTTAGGAAATTTCTTCTTAGTTCTAGGTTGCTTCTCTCTTTGATTAGTTTCCATCCACTGCTTTAAAAATGGCAAATAAATCTTTGGCAAACACTTTAGGGGAACTTGATAGGGGCTGGCTGGAAGCCCAGACAGAATTTGCATGTGTATGAAGAGCAAGAAAAGTGTCACGAAACTCTTCTACTTTTTCATATCATTCCCCCTTAATGACTCTAGTAATTAGGGATATATGATATGAAAAAATAGAAGACTATCTGATCATTGTTGTATTTGTTGCCATGTGAGTGAATGTACAAGTAGTACAATATATGAAGGGGGATCCTGAAAAGTGGGGAAAAAAAAGCTTTGTGAGCCAAGAGTGCAAAAAAGAAAAAAAGTTCTCGGGGCTGTTATTGGATGGAGTAAAAAGAAATGAAAATTCAGATAATTCAGTTTTGAGAATTTGCTTCTAATTTTTCCACATATTTGGGGAAAGTTTTGTTTTATATTTTAGAGTCTGCAATTTTGTCTTCCATGCAATATGTTTTTATTGATACAAGAAAATGATTAGGTTGATTATTAGGTTTTATAATTCCAACATCAATTGGATTATAAGATTTGGATTCAAAAATATGGATAAACACTAAGTGATCTGTCAGTGATCTGCCACCCAGTTGATAACCAGATTTTTGCAGATTATATTAAATAGCACTAGTCCGCATGTCTGCCTTGGGTACATCTATATTTTTTAGTTCTAGGAATTTTTGTGAAACTGGAGCTGGTGATTCATTGTACTATTGGGGCCAGTATTCTGTGAAAATGTCCTTGAGATTTACTGAACATTCCACTTTTTTCAGTTTTTAGTATCAGCTATATTCTAAATCTTCTGTTAAAACAATACGGTTGACATATACAAACCAGAACTCTCAGCTTATTTCAAATATGAAACTATATATTCTGGTGGAACTCATTAAACTATGAGATTTTGAGGGACATTTAGTCAAACTGAATAATAAGGTACTAATCTATTAATAGATAAATACATAAAAATAGCACCTGAAATTCGCTTATTCTATGATAGTTATTAATATAAAATTCTGAATGATATGATGGAACATATTACTTTAGAGTTCAGATAAAAAATATATGTGTCAAAAAAAACCCTGCCTTCAAAAGCAATTTAGCAGATCATGACAGTAGAGCTAAGATCCTTAATATGCTAGCATCTTAGAAACTGATGGTTATAACACATTAGAGATACTGAAGTAT
The DNA here is from genome assembly GCA_004320025.1 of Laticauda laticaudata. NCBI lineage: Eukaryota > Metazoa > Chordata > Lepidosauria > Squamata > Elapidae > Laticauda > Laticauda laticaudata. The sequence goes on along the minus strand of BHFT01020245.1, from coordinate 12,927 downwards.
TTTACTGTAGCCATATTTGCAAACGCATTAGGATAACTTAATGGGGGTTGGCAATACTATATGCTGGAAGCCCAGAACAGAATTTGCAGGTCCATGAAGAACAGCAAAAGAGTCAGGAAGACTTCTAGAGGAGGGGTCCCCAACCCTTGTGCCACAGCCTAGTAATGAGCCAGAGCCCTTTCAGAATCGGGCCATGCAAGTGGAAAGTGAGAACACACATGCAGTTTCATTTGTGTGAAAAACTGGCACATGTGTGTATGCGCATGTACATATCTACCACTCAAAATGAAACCATTCCCTCTCCCCCCACTCCCTCCTGCTGGTCCACCAAGCTGAAAATTTTGAGGACCAGTGCTCTAGAATCATTGATGGTGGCAAAAAGCAGAAAGGGTCTGATAATATTTTTTCTGACCAACACATCTTATTATAAGTCTTTGTGAATTTTAGATCACTTATTCAGATGTACTGAATGGCTAGAGACTAATAAATTACTTAAGTTGTGATGAGGAGCAGTAAAGTAGATGCAGCTCATTAAGATTTATATCTGTTAATAAAATTTGTTAGTCAGAAAGGATGTGTATTTGTGTTTATTTTCATGGTCATGATGTGCATTGAAGATGGTGTTTGATTTTGTTGTATGAGGTGCAATGACAATAAAATAAAATAAACTAAGTGCTACCAGACTTTTTTTTTTTTACCATCTAAATAAAACTTTGCATTTCCTCCATTTTTAGTTAGCCTGTGTATTTTTTCTTCTTTTCAGTCATGTCTGATTTTTGAAGACTGCTTAGACAAGAACCTGCAGTTTTTTGGCAAGGTGTCTTCAGGAGTGGTTTGCCATTATCTTATTCCTAGGGCTAAGAAAAATGAGTGCCCAAAGCTGAGCATCTTTTGGGTCTGACTTGGCTATATGCATTTACCACATTACCAGCTCCTGTTTGGTGCATCTAATAACTTCAGAATTTCTGAGCAGGAAGGTGCAACAGACTAATAGCACAATGACAAAATTTTCTGCAACTTGAAATAAATTTGAATCATGAATTTATTCCAAATAGAGAACTTATCATTTAGGTTCTCCCATTCTCCTCTGTGCAGGCTCATGTACCTTTTAATTCTATTGCTGCAATTTACATATCTCTTATCTTCATGACTGCTTTTCCTGGAAGCTTGTTGTGATTAAATCAAAGGAAATTTTGAATAGCTATTTTTTGCTGATTTATCAAATAAAATAATCAAGTATTCTTGTCTTTCACTCATATTTTTCCTTCTGGTGTCTAAGAGCATGAAAAAACACCTGAGACAATGTATTTTTTTATAGTGAGTGAATCTCCTAGTCCAGAGGCAATACATTTCTGGGAATCAAATATTAGCGATACATATCAGCGTGGTCTTTCTGGGTTGCCTTAGGCTTCTCCAAATCATCTGTTTGACCACTCTGGAACAAGATGCTGGGCTATATTGATATGATCCATGTGGCTCCTTATAACCCTGTGAAAAGATGTATGTTACATTTCTATATTAAGCATCTGTGAATAACTCATAGAAAAGTAACCCAATGACACTAGTGATACAAAGATTACAACTTATTATCCATGTCATTATCTATATTCCTTGCATACTTCTGAAGAATAAGTTCTGTTTCCCAATTCCAAGCTTCATTTTGTTTATTTTCTTCATAATTTTGAAATTATGACCGGGTTTCTGCACAGACAGAATGAAAAGTGATGATTCAAAGAGACAGCTGTGTTTAAGAAAATTTTGGATTCTGAGACTCAGCATGTTAGATGTGAAATCATTTTTGAATTTACACAAATGAAATATTTTCTCTGGAATTCTATATAATTAGAAAGTTACACCAATTCCTGCAATTCTAGCACAATAAACAGACTCCATATTGCAATGTGCAAGGCAACTGTAAAAAATTGTTGCCATTATTCAGCTCCATTGATAAATAAAATGATTCGCCAAATACTTTGGGTGCTGATTAAAAAAAAAACAAGAAACAAAAACTGAAAGAATTCACAGTGGGATACTGGAAACTAGAGATCATGTCCAATAAGTAATGTTTGAAAGAACTGGGAAATTATAGCCTGAAAAAACGAGAAAGTGGAGACTTGATAGCAATCTTCAAATATGCAAGTGCCTGTCACAAAGGAAATGGAGCATTCAGAGGGAAGAAGCAAAACTACTGGCTGGAAATTAGAAAGAAACTGTAATTAGCTGTAGCCAAAGCAATAAATGGTCTTATGGCAATATCATGGTAATATATGGATTAATTTTAAAGTAAACTTTGATATTCTATAAGGGAGAGAAAAGAGTATATCTCTACTCATTTTCAGATATGGAAGGGATGAAGATCTCAGATGAGAATGCTTATGGGCTTGCCCATTCATATACTTTTGCAATAACCTGTTACCTGAATAGATATATCTTTATTACATGACTACATGACAGAATCAGCATCAGGAAATCATTAAGAGTTCTGAATACAAGTAGTACTCAACTTATGTCTAGTCACTTATTCACCATCTGAAATCATTGCAGATCTCCCCAGAGGTACTTATAACCAGTTTTGAAGTTCTAATGGTCACTCTCCCAATCACCTGGTCACATTTTGGGCATTTGACAACCTGAAAACACTTATGGTCATTTGCAGCATCCTGTAAATGGTAAGCATCACATTACCATAATTCCCAGCAATTTTTTTTTGCCAGAAACCATCTATTTTGGGCTTCTAGCCAAAACAGCCATTGGCTAAAGTTAATTTAATAATACTTGCTTGCGTAACAATTGTAGTATTTGCCTAACAACTATCACAAAAAGGTTACAAAATCAAGTGCAGTCATGTGATAGCTTCCCTGGCAACTTCATGACTTAAGGCTAGGTCCCACTGGCGAACGGATGCAAAACGTATGCAAAAAGGACACAGCGGACGAGCAAAATTTCGAGGGTGGCTCCATCCGTTGTTATCCGCCTCAAAATGCCCGAAATTTGATAAACAGACGGAAAAGCAACAGAAAGACGGACGGGCTGGGTAGGTACATAGCGGGGGATGTTAAGCCAGATATGCCGTAGAAGCCTAGCAGCATTGACAGTGATGGAAGCGATGACACATCCGAAGGGGCTTCCGCCGGGGTAGAATTGCCCCCAAAGCGGACGCATAGCGGAAGGAGCGGATGCATCACGGACACCTATAGGAAGCAAAGCGGATGCCATTACGGAGCATAGCGAGATGCCAAAGCAGATGCAAAGTGTTCACTGCCCACAGGCAGGCGAGATGAATTGCGTCAGCTACCGCGGATATAAAAGGATGCAGCTCGCCAAGCGTCAGCAATTCAGAGGCAAAAAGACGTGCTGCCACATACATCTTAAGGAACACCATAGTTCGTCAGTCAGCGGAAGAAAGAGAAAGCCTTGTGCCTACTCCTGCCAGCCCTGGCAAAAGGACAGAACCACCATCCCACCCCCTGGCCACTGACTCTGAAGCTGGTGCTTCTGCCTGCTGCTGCTCCTGTGCTGCTGGTTGATTGCTGCTGCTTGCGTGCTTCTCCTGCTGGTGCTGCTGGTGCTGCCTTTCTGCTGGTGCTTCTGTGTGCTCAAGGCCCTGTGAGGCCCTGCTGCTCAAGCCCCCTGCCAGAAGGGAGGAAGAGCAAGCGGAAGAGCAAGGTGAGAGAGGAAACAGTCCACCACCCTTTCCGAGGACAATGCAGGAGGAGGTCCTGGAATGGCTGGAGGGAGAACGAGCTACCTCTGAGAAAGGGCCACAGACTTCTATCGTGACACCGAAGAGGAAGCAGGCCAGCTTGGAGAGACAAGGCACAGAGCTCTGAGCTACACTCCAGACCTACTCCTTCTTTTCTTTAGGGATGCGCATGGGTAAGCACGATGCCACACCTGTATGCGCAAGCTACACCTGAAGAAATCTGGCCAGGCCGCTGTCAAGCTCACTAACTGGCGAGATGTACGTCCATGCCAAGGTGCACTTCCGGAGGTGAGGTCAAAACCAGCACAGATCTTCTCTCTCAGCTGGTAGCACACCGACATCCCATCCTCGAACCGAACCTTCATCACCTTACGTCGAGCCATGACCCTCATGACCTGCCGAGCCCAGTACCAGGTGGTGAAGCGATAGGATCACTCCGAGTACTTCTTGCCACAACCCTCCAAGTCCAGCTGAACCTGCTCCCGACCCAGTCCAGCCGGTGCTGCGTCTTCCCTACCCCATGCGCACGGTATCGTTCATCACTCCATGTCCCAAGGCTTCAAAGCCCTCACCTACCAAGGCTATGAGCTACCAGAGGACTTCCCAGTACAGCAAGGACAGCCCTTCCCCAGCCAGTATCATAGGCCACCGGTACCACCCTGCATATGCCATGCACCCCGGGCCAAGCCCACAGATGACCATCACAGATCCACCCACGCCTACTTGCTCGCGCAGAGCAGACAGCCCCACTTACACTGCTCCTCTTCCTCCACCCCTAAACCAAGCCCCTTCAAGGAACATACTGTTCATCGAGTCTTGGGCACTACATCCATGGTCACTGGAGGAAGGGGCTCTTCAACATCTCATGGGACTGCAGCAGCTTCTGAGAACGTTTCCTACACACATCCCCTTGTTGTCCTACTCTACGAGGGCCAGAGCTACCCCAATGACGCCTCAGACCAGCACTCCAGGCGTCAGCCACCTCCACAGCCCTTGACCGCTTCGACCACTGCGACGCAGCGACCATGCCTCAGAGTGACATAGAAAGTCCCAGAACTGGGTTCGTTACCTGTGCTTCATTATCTTTGCTTTGAAGACACTGTACTTGGGTTCATTTGTTTTTTTATAAAGTCAGTTTACTTGACAGTTATTAAAAAAGAGTTATCTTTGCTTCACACACTTGTTTTTTAGTCATTTGGTAAATAAAGTCTTGGGAAAACTTTAGAAAATGGGTTTAAGCTTTTCATGCTTTGGAGGCTAGCTAGTTGTGGGATGGCGAGGATAGTTGGTAGATACAGGGGGCGTGGTGGCGTAGGATACCTGTGCGGATGGGTAAGCGATAGCTTGTGGGATGGAGAGATGCCTTTAGGATAGGTGATAGTAATATGTGGAGTACGCAGATGTGGGATAGATAAGACCTCCAGTACAAGCATAAGTGGGACTTATTGGTCCACCCTCCCAGCTGCCACACTTTGCCCTTTTTTATTCAATAACAAATTATCATTCTGATCAAAATTTCAACATAAACACAAAGCTCATTATTAAATGCCCTGATGTCATTGGCCCACGACCTACCATACCATGGCCACATCTGCATTCAGTGTTGATGCAGACCAGCGCTCAAGGAAGCATTCCATTAAGCATCTATCATTCTGTTCTTGCCCACTCCACTGCTTCCCAGCTGGGGAGTTGCACCCAGTGTCTCAGGAGGTGGCTGCTTCTTCCCTTCACGTTGAAGCTCTGTGGGGCTCTCGCACATCCACAGTAGGTCTATCAGGTTTCGCCCTTGCCTCACATTCCCAGGCTCCATATCCCCTATGCCTTGTTGGACGGTTCACCACACGCCTGTGCTGCAAACCTGGGTAGCGAGGTGCGACATGAGATTGTGCAGGAGGAAGCGCAAGCTTCCACTGATGCCCTCCTCACAGTCTATGGTGGATGCTGCATGGTGGTCGAGAAATACCTGTGGAACCTGTTGGCCAGGATGCAAAGGCAGATTCGTCCACCACCCACTTGCCGCTGGACAGCCTGTCAGTTGAAGATCCTTTCTTTCTTTATAGGGTTGAGGGCTTATCTTGAAAGTGTAGGCTTCGGAGGTAGGTTCGTGAGGGAGAAGCATCATCCCCCAGATGATAGAGCCACATCTTGTGTGTCGTTTGGCAGGGTCTGGTCTGGGAAGACCATATGTGCCGTTAGCTGCATTCCGAGCCTCTTGAGAGTGCTGGCATTGATATACCTGCCGCTATCTAAGTGAAACCCGTATCCTGAAGCATCAATGTACATGCAACTTGTAGTCAGCATTAACCATGGGGCAACCAAGGACTGATCCTGAAGAAGCCCTGCTAGTTGTGATAAGTAGACCCTGGATTGGCTGGGAGCTTTGCAGGCCACGTGGCTTCCCATCTATGGCTCCAACGTCGTGTGGGGAAGTTCCACTCTCGGATACACTGCTCTGCAACTTTCTCTCCAGCCTCTTCAGTGGGGGCCTGGAGGAGCTCCTCCAGTATTCTTTTGATGATGGCCTGCACCACTTCTCTGACCACAATGCTGATGGTTGTTGTGTGGCAACCCTCCAGCCTACTGCATGTTCTGTAGTGGTCCCTGAGGCCAGGTGGCCAGAGTCAGTGCCACCTTGGCCCCAGGGTCCAGGTGGGTGGAAGTTGGTGCTCGCTTGGTCAACCTGGTCTCAGACGCCCTACACAATCATTCAAACATGGCTGGAGGCATCCTATGAAGTCTGGAATGCACGAGGGTCTTCTTCCTCAGCTCCACCATCAGCTTGTTTAAGATCCACTCCCTCTTCTCCCCAATCCATCTTGGACCCAAGACTTCTTGCCTCCTTTTCTCCTGTGTAAAAAGGTGAAACAGTTGAACAGGGCCTGGTGTGTTGAATGATTGGCAGACTGTACCCATTGAAAGGACTAGTGTGATGATCCATGGTGGAACGAAATGGATGATGGGAGCAAAGACAAGGGGAAGAGGTCTGCTACACAGGCTCTGACTGATATGAGATCCAGGTGAGTTCCTCCCCTTTTTATAAGAAATATTATGTTCTCGCTGGTGTCCCTTCGCACAACTAGCATCTCCAGACATCCTAAATATCTAGGATCATCCCTCAACGTTTTTCCGTTTTAATGCTTTTATTGAGACTGCATCCGCCTTTCATCCTTTCTCCATTGCCCGACTAAGCTGTGTGCTGTTCCGTGTCCGTTTCGTTCCTCCCTACTTCCGTATTTTCAGCTTGCAGCGGATGCTGAGTTGTGAGGGATGGGCCAGAGGATGCTGAGAGGATACAGCGCGACATTTAATGGATGAAAATGGACATAGAACGTTTGGTTGCCCGTATTGCTCACGGATGCTACATTCGTTACACGACGGAAAGTATCATCGCTCAAAAAGTTTGTGCAGCTCAAAACTTCTTGCGTGGATGAAATACTTGGTGGATGGATGCTCGAGGATAGAGCGTTTATGAAACACCATATGCAGTGAGTACACAACGAATGCATCGCGTTTTCCAACGGATGACAAGCTTTTTTGTCCGTTTTACATCCTCTTTGCATCCGTTGGTGCAGTGGGACATGGGCTTTATGACAGTGATTTTGGGCTCAGTTATGGGCATAAGTCCAGGACTACCTGTATTAGACTGGAAAAAATAATCCCTATTTTAGACTTAAAATAACCTTCCCTATTTCATGTGTGCCCTGTATTACCAATCTTTCATTCCCTGCCATGCTAGCATAAAATAATGGGAGTCTACAGTCAAGTAGATCTTGGGAGAGACAGGTTTGGGAAGGCTGCCTGAAACACTTGCTACTGACATTAGTCATTCTGTTGTGCAGGGATTAATGAGCTGACATTAGTGGAGATAATTTCATATATATGTTCAGAGTTAACTCTGATGTTTTTACTTGGATAGAATGCACTATCTTCCCTCTGCAAAATATAAATGGGTGAGAAGAGCCAGACAAGTCTGGCAAAGCAGCCTTGCTGAAGGTTGGGAATACAATATAGAAAAACTCTACTGAGGACTTTTAATTGGTGCTACAAATGTAGATTGAAGATTTCAATATAATAAAAAGAGCAAACACAAAAATTCCACATGTTCCAATGATTTGCCCCAGTACTTTTGGGATATAAGAAGCTTTAGAAAAATATATTCACACTTGCCGAAAGAACTGCAGTATGGGTGGAAATCTTCCATTATTGCATCATGAAATAATGTTCTGCAGCTGATTTATTGCTACAATATCTTGCATTGAGTCAAACATTATAGGATAATAAATGGCTCCACCAAAAATAGCCTTTGTTCTAATTTAGCCACTTATGCTTCATAAAGAATTGCTCAGTGGAATTGAAGGATTCTATTGATCCCACACACATATACTCACAGACAAAGACCTTTGAATGCACATGTTTCTGTGCTGATTTTGACCTGACTGTCTCTTAAGGACCTTGGAATTTCCATCCAATTTTACTCAAAGCAAGAATATAAATTTTAAGGGTTTAGGCTCCCATATTCTTGAAAGTTTCATACAACCAGCACCACAATTCAGTGGCATCTCATGTCTCATTATTTGGAAAACAGAGAAAAACATGAATGTAATTTGTCTGAATAAAAATGTAACACTTTTAGAATTTGAGGAATTTTTTTAAAGCCCATTCACACTGCACCAACAGATGGAAAGAGGATGTAAAATGGAGAAAAACACTTGCCATCCATTGGTTAACGCGATGCTCATTCTGTACTCACTGCCTCCATTTTTCATCCTCTCTAATGCCATCCAGCATCCGTCTATTGACATGTTCATCCGCTCAAAAAAGTTTTGAAACTGCTCAAAACTTTTTGAGCTAGAAAATGATATCCAACGTGTCCATCTTGCATCTGCAACGCATACGGGAAACATCCGTTCCACATCCTCGTTATCCGTTACGCATTACCGCTATATCCGCAGGCATACCCGCTGCGCATACGGCCAATCTCAAAATCCACTCCAGCGTGAAAACGGGACATTTAGGGAGAAACGAAACGGACACGGAACGGACAAAAGCATTAGTAGCACGGATGGAGAAAGGATTGAAAAGCGATGCAGTCACATACAAAGCATTAAAACGGAAAAAAACGGTTCACAGAGGGGACCTATCTTGATATTAGGATTGTCTGCAGGATGCCCTAGTGGATGAAAGGGGACACCGAGCAGAAAAACCTATCTTTCTATAAAATGAATGGCGGAGGGAACTCACCGTCGGATCTACTTTCAGGTCCAAAGTAGCCCTGCTGTTGCAGAACGCATTTCAAGCCTTCATCTGGTTCTTAGCCTCCTTCCAACAGCATACAGTCATCTCCACCCATGGATTCGTACACACTTCCTTTTTGGTAGCCACCATCGTTCTGCAAACAGTGTGAAGCCATCTACAGGCTCTTTTCACCTGTTTACGGGAAGAATAAGGAGGCGGCCAAGAAGGGTCTGGGTCAAAGATGAATTGGGAAGAAGAGAGAGTACCGGACTTGTACAAACAAGCTGATGGTGGAGCCTGGGAGGAACGAAGACCCTCGTGCATTCCAGAACTTCATGAGGATGCCTCCACCGCCACTGTTTTGAATGAAGTTTGTGGAGCGGCTAGACAAGGGTTGACCAAAGCAGAGCACCAACATTCCACCCAGCCTGGACCCTGGGCTCACAGGTGGACTGACTTCTGCGCACCCGGCTCAAGGGACCACGTACAGGAGCATGCAGTACGGCTGGCAGGTGCCACACAAACACCATCAGCATTTGTGGTCACGAGAAGTTGGTGCAGGGCCATCATCGAAGAATACCTGGAGGACTCCTCCCAGTGCCCCTTCCACCTGAGAAGGCTGGAAGAAAGTTGCAGAGCAGTTGTACATCAGAGTTGGAACTTCCCCACAACACTGTTGGAAGCCATAGATGGAACGCACGTGGCCTGCAAAGCTCCCAGCCAGTCCAGGTCCACTTACAAACAGAATCTACGCCAGCGTCGCTTTCGCCTTCGTAGCAATCGTCCTCCTTTGCCAGTGTCACATGTGTAACGAAAAGTATCCTGTATCTGTTCCTTGATGCCCTCAGGAATGCCATCTCTAGTTACAAGTTCTGATGCCTTACAGAGCAGGTACGGAGGGTTCATGCAAGATGCCAGGCGGTGTACAGATGCCATCCACCCAAGCCTCGTGGGCACTTATCGTCTCGAGGAATGCCTCATCCACTTGCTTCCCAACCAGACACCTCAATCGTACTCTCTACCAAGTATGCCCTCTATGCCATAAAGGGAGCCGAATGTACTGGCCCTCTGCGTCCCTCAGTAACCGTGACTCATGAAGCCCTACCAACTTTGTCGAAGTGCTCCTCACGCATAAAGAGAGTAGCTTCCTTCATACTGACGAGGCTTGTCTCACAGGTGGAAGGCGCGTTTGCTGAGAGTGGAATGAACGAGACTCGTTTTGCCTATTGCTCTGGTGCCCCAACAGGTGTCGGCAGGTACTTCTCCACCACCATGCAGCTCGCCCAGATGGAAACCTGCCATTAGAGGAAGCGCAACAGCTAAACGCTGGAAGCTGTCGCGATCCTGCACACCTCCTACACTTACCACTCTCCGTACTCCGAATCTCTGACAGACAATGCCATCTGTGCGTGAATGTCGGCGGATGGCACCAATGTGCCACACCGCATGAGCGCACTGATGGAGCCTTCCGGGGGAATGGTGAGCCAAGGGCGAAACTTGATAGATACTGAGGATGTGCAGAGCTCCACACAGAAGCTTCACGTGGGCATATGCCGCGAAGAAGTCAGCGCAACGCTCCTGAGACACTGCGTGGCACTCCCCAGCTGGCCACCGCAGTGGGAGTGGCGCAGAAGAAAGGAATGATAAGATGCTTAATGGGATGCCGTCCCTCCTGACCGGCTGTGCTGCATAACTACTGAAGGAGCATGTGCCATCGCTATGTGGTGTGGGCCTACAATGACAGCAGGGCCGACTTTAATAAGAGTTGTGTGTTTATGTTGAAATTTGTGGATCAAATGCATTACATTGTGTTACTTGAATAATAACTATGGGTCAAAGGTGTGGCACTGTGAGGGGGACGATAATCGTCCCATTTATGCTTGTAACTGGAGGCTTTATCTATCCCACAGGTATCCTTACCTATCCCAAAGGCATCTCTGCCCATCCACAGCTATTACCCATCCGCAAAGGGTATCCCTGCCCCACCCCACTTGCTATCCTTACCCATCCCACAAGCATGCAAAGCGCTTAGTAACCCATTTCTAAAGTTTCCACAAGACTTTATTTACCAAAAATAAAATGAAGCAAGTGTGTGAAGCAAGATAATCTTTTTTAATAACAAAGCTATAAAAGAAAAATGACCCAAGTCCAGTGTCCAAAGCAAAAATAAAGTCAACAGGTAGCAAACCCAAGTCTCTGGGACTCCTCTTTGGTCACTCTAAGGCATGGCCCAGTCTCAGGGGTGAAGGGTCCAAGATGCTGTGGAGGTGGCTGCTGCCTGGGAGTGCTGGTCTGAGGCGTCAGTGGGGTGCCTGGCCTCGGAGAGGACAAAAGGGGAAAGTGTGTGGAGGAAAGTTCTCAGACAGCTGGCTCAGTCCCCGTGGATGTTGAAGAGCCCCCTTCCTCCATGACATGTGATGTCAGACCCCCCAATTACCCGATGACAGTATGTTCCTGAAGGCCGGAGCTTTGGTTATAGGGGTGGAGGAAAGGGCAGTGTAAGTGGGGCTGTCTGCTCTGCAGCTGAGCGAAGTGAGGCGTCGGGTGGCATTCTGTGGCATGGGTGGCAATCTGTGGGCTTGGTGGCCCGGTGGTGTGGGTGGCATCGGTGGCCATCAGTGGCATCGGGTGGGTACCGGGTGGCATATGATTACCTGTGCCTGGCTGGAAGGGCTGCCTGTGCTGTCTGACCTCCTGGTAGCCATAGCCTTGGTAGGTGAGGGCCTTTGAAGCCTTGGGAATAGGAGTCAGATGAACGATCACCGTGCGCAGGTGGGGTAGTGGAAGACGGCGCACGCGGGCCTGGACTGGGTGGGAGCAGGTTCAGCTTGGTCTGGAGGGTTGTGAAGAAGACTCGGAGTGATCCTATCCTTCACCACCTGGTAACTGTGGATTCAGACATGTTCATGAGGGTCTGGTTTGACGTAAGGTGAGGAAAGGGTTGCGGTTGGAGATGGGATGTCGGTGTGTACCAGCTGGGAGAGGAGATCTACCTGCTTCTGATGGTGTCCTGATCTCCCAGCAGGACAGTGTGGCTCTGCCCCTCCTGTCCTGCCCTCTCTGCCTTTTTCGTGGAGGTGGAGCTGGGGGTGGATGTGGGTTGGCCTGGGGGCAGTGCCCTCCGGTCCTTGCTCCCACTGCATTCAGGGGGGTCCTCCATGCGCTCCGCCACGGGTAGTTACAGCTGGTCGGGGGGGGGTTCTCCGTCGTGGCACGCTCCACAGATACCTGCCTGGAACACCAGGAAGCTGAACTCTTTGCCAGAAGAGGACTGGCCTCACAGCAGGCTGCCTGAAAGAGAGGGTTTGTTTGAGAGGAGCTGGCTCGGTGGTGGGAATCTCACCGTCCAGAAGCTGCACTTGCCTCACGTGGCCTGGCAGATTTCTTGAAGGTGCAGCTTCCCGTACTCAGGTGTGCATGTGCTTCCACCAGCCAGGAGCACCTCTGAAGTGTAGCCCAGGCTCTTCCGCCTTCTCTCTCCCAGCAGCCTGTTTTCCTTTTGGTGTCTCGATAGAAGCCTGTGTCCCTTTCTATCAAAGATATTCATTCTCCTTCCAGCCTTTCCAGCCCTCCTCCTCAAATGTTTCCTCTTCGATTGAATATTGCCTCCTCTCCCCCGTTCCACAAACGGATAGTCGACTCTCGGGCCTCTTCGTCTCTCTGGCAAGCCATATGGGCCCCTCATCAAGAGGGGCTTCGAGGTTGGTAGGGGTTGCTTCCCCACACCAGCAGCAGCAGCACAGCAGCAACAACAGGACCAGCCAGCAGCCACCACCAGCAGCAGCAGCAAGCACCAGGAGCAGCACCAGCAGAGTAAGCAACCAGCAGTGTCACAGGACCCGCAGGACAGGAGCACCAGCAGGACCCAGGAGTACCAGCAGCACCAGCAGGACCAGGAGCACCAGCCAGCACCAGGAGCCCAAGTGGCCAGCAGAGTAAGCTCCAGAAGAAGCCCCAGCAGCAAGGAGCAGTGCCAGCAGAGTAAGCCC
>BHFT01020244.1:0-13651 GCA_004320025.1 Laticauda laticaudata | reverse complement strand
GATTTAATATTCTCCCATCAGCACTCCTTCAGGGCAGGTATAAGAAAACACCAATAGCAGAACAGGTATGTATATGTAAAGGAGAACTTGAAGATATCTCATATGTATTATTGTACTGTGAGTTATACGGAGTTTATAGGTCATTGTATATTCTCCCCTTACTAGAGAGATTGCCAGGGAGGGCTGACAATTTTTATGTAGACTTTCTCCTCCAGGATTCAAACCCAGCTATTATGTGTGCAGTAGCAAAATTCTGTGTTGCTGCAATGTCTACTAGAAAAAAATTGGTTACAGAATTATAGCTGTCAGTTTTGGAGATAGAATAAACTTTGGAAAATGATATTTACACACATACTTATTGGCTCTCCCCTCATATAAACCAGGGAGTGAGAACATGTTTGAGAACATGTATTTTCTTAACAGATGTTTTAATCACTATTAATGTGTTATAATGTGTCAGTATGTTTTTTACATATAGTAAATAGTGATGTCTATTGTTGGTCTACGACCGTAATAAAGTTATAATCTATTCTTCTAAAAAAAACAGCTTTATAAAATATATTTTATATATTTAGACATTATGCCCTCAACTATAGTACCCACATGCATCTTACAGCAAACTGTAGCCATTGTATTCGAAATTTTTAAAGCTGTGCTATCAAAATAATGTTTTTTAAGGAAAGAAAGCACTAGAATATAAAAAAATCATCACTGATGAAAATATCATATTTACATTGCGCTAGAATTAATCTGATGATGTCAATATAATTCACAGCACTTGGTTTCCCCATTCTGACTCTTAATTTCTTGTCTCAACATGGCTTTTCCCAAATGATTGCTCAATTAAAGTGCTGTAGCTTATAATTATAATTTATAACTAACTCATTTAACAGACAATGTTAGCTAATGCCAAGCATGTGTGATGGGAATTTGTGAAGACTAGTCAATGTACAACCTAATGCTTCATTGCCAAGACAACCTTACTGAAATTATTCAGATAAGTAAATAAAGGAAACAAAAACATGTCTGAATGGATTTTTTTAAACTGTCCAATAATGCAGTTTCCTACGAATACAAATCAAGCATAAAATCAAATAACTGATAGAACAAGGATAGAACAGGATATGTGCACTATGAATGCTTCATAGATTGTCACCAACCACATCTCAACTTTTAGGAAAAAGGGAATGGTGGAATGCAGGAAAACCAAAGAGACACTTGGCAAATGGATGCTCCTTTAGGAGCTTCTAGGTTTGAGTAATATAATGCATGATATGTTGAATAGTTCTTGAAAATTAAGTTCAGTAACTCCAAAATTTTACTAAGATTCTGACAAAGTTAGAGGTATATTATACCAATGTTTAAGGGTTCATAATGACTCCACATTTGTTCCTAAGGTCGATTCAAAGTGCTAATGATTATTTTTAAAATGCTTAATTGTCTAATATCGCAATATCTGAAAACAGGTACTTCGCTTCTTTGAAAATAAGAGAATCGTTAGTGTTGAAGTGTTCTTCTGTCTAATTTGTTATGCATTTTTATATTCAGGCTTCATTAACCAGCTAAAATTCCTGTGCTACACTTCAAGCTTGTTTAAATGTTCAAGTAACAATACTGTTCACTTTCTAGCAAAAAACAAACTGCTACACACATTTCTCAGTAAGAAAACTCTACTGATGCAATTAATAATTATCAATTAAACTGAGACTGAGATTGAATTGGTGGGTTATAAGTATAGTTATAATTATAATTGATAAATCAATAGAGATTTCTGAGAAAGAATAGAGAGAGAGATTATAGTGGTTATAGGGGAAAGGGCCGCAAAACAAATGATAAAAATAGTTCATCCTACTTTTTAAAATGGTCAGGCTTCTTTCTGATAATTTAAATAGCATGTTGAGGCCATTCAACTAGTGTCAACATATTTCAGTTCTTGATTATTGACTTCAATGTAACAAATCTTCAGCTCAGGTTGATAAAATAGTTACGAAAGAGCATACAGCCTTCATCTAGACTTCTCCAATACAGTGTGTAGAATATCAAATCTACAATTACCAATCAATTTGGTTAGCAAAGGATGTTGATATTTATTTATTTTTATTTTATTTAGTTTAGTTTGTCAAGCATGTATGAGAAAACAAGTATAAGTATGAACGTAACATATAAAGATATAAATATAAACAGGTATAAGTATATACATAATAAATGAGTATGAATAAATAGGTACAGTAGGACAGGGACAGTAGGCACTCTGGTGCGCTTATGTACGCCCCCTTTCAGACATCTTAGGAATGGAGTGAGGTACATGGTAGACAGTTTAAGGTATATCCTACATATTGAAAAAATGCTAGATCAGGAAAAGCAGAAATCACAGTAATTAAAACCACTAAGGCTGGGCAACTGGTGCAAAGCAGGCTGTGAGTAGATTATTTTGACTGATTTGATCAGCTGTGCTTACCAGTTTCAAAATGGAGAGCAGCCCAAAACTATGAAAGAAATTTTCTGTACTTCCCCCTCTTATGTCCCTTTACCTTTTCAAATTATTTTTCTCTTTTATGCTCTCTAAAAGAAATATTAAATTCTAATTTAGGCAATGCTCAAGGACCAAGTCCTTTTCTGATAATTAGACATAACTTTACATATCTGGTGTGCATATACCTTTGCACAGGGATGAATCTCTAGTTAATTAGTTAATTCAAGACAAGACAGAAAGAACCACCATGCAAGATCAGACATTTTAATGCCTTCTGCTAAAGGTTCATCTGCAGAACATATATCATTCCAGTTTCAGAAGCATCATGATCATCAAAGGATCATAGGGCCAATCCTCAAATAGCTTCTTTGTGCATACGCAGAAGGACTTTGCCCATTTTCAACATTATATTATACTGTAGTGATAAAGCAGTCCCACTGCCTGCCTGCTTGCTTCTATAATGGATTCAAAGACATGAATAAAAGCGCCTTAATTTTCAAGTATTTCTCCCCCCCTTAAATTAATATTTGAAAAGAAAAGAAAATAGCTTGTTAAGAAAGAATATTTCTAAGGTTGCAGCTCTTGCATAGAGGGATGTAGCTTGGTGGCCTCTCTTGTTATAAATGTTCTAGCACCCATCTGATGCCCACTTATTTATGGATTTTAGACTAAAAGCTCTTTTTTTGCCAGTTTTCTTCACAAGCACTTATCTCAACATCCTCATTAGATGGTTTTTCTCTTTTCCTTTCTTTTCTTTTTTTACAGGTCTATCCATGCCCTCGGTACTTCTTTTTGTTCCTTTCTGCAAAGGAAATGGCTTTAAATGATCACTCTCCACCAGTTCCAACTTTTTTTTTCTTTTTTGTAATTAGCTTTATTTGAAGACCAGAAACCAGAAAAGACCAGAAGGAAATAGTAATAATAATAATAAAAAAAAATCTCACTATTGAACAAAAGAGATAGTGTTCCTTAGTAGACTCATATGCTTTAAGAAGTGTGTACAGAATAGGTCAGCATGTCTCCGTTTTGAAAATTAGTTTGTTAAAATCTGTTTTTAATAGAAACTATATAGATGTAAAGAGACATGGGAGAATTTTTGCTTGTAAAATATATTTATTCTAAAAGATTAATTTAATATATTAAATATTCTAAATAAATTGCACCAAACAATAAAATTATAACAAAAGTAATAGAGGCACACACAAATGAATTTTAATCCTGTGCCATAAAATTAAATTTATATAGTTTCTAATTATTGGGGGAAAAGCAAACTGATAGTCTGTTTTCATAAAGGGAACAAACTTTTTAAGCATTTTCTTATGTGGCTTATAGGTATACTAATAATAGTCCTTATGCGAAAATCAGTTTCAATGGCTCACTCATCCAATAATATAGAAGATGAATTGGTATTGGAAATAAACAGATATTGGTTTATACAAATTACTAGAATGAATAAAACTAATTTTTCATGCAAGACACAATTTTAGTTATCACTTGTGGGTATTTCTTTTGAGTGTCTTAAAAATGGACTTGATGTACAATCTTTCTCACCAATCAACATATATTGTCTTGAACTAATCACAGAATTCTGCATGTGATGTGAAATATTTCAAAATCAATGATGCACATCAGGCTTATGGATTGTTATAAACAGTAACTCCTCCAATGTTTGAAAGGCTAGCACAGAGTTCAAAAATATTTTACAGATGAGATATATCCAAATGCAAGGATGTCATGCTCTGATCTTGGATAGCTCATGCAAATCCACCAGTCAGATTAATCGGGACTATATTTCCTATAATCTTCTAGCCAAACATTTTTCAGTAATATGTTCACAGATTATGGCTTACCTATGGTAATAAAGCAGTTAAAATAAAAAGTGGGACAACTTTAGATTTTCTAGATCTCTGCAATTGCCTGATGGTCTCTATCCAATTACTAACCAAGTCTGACTTGCTTTGCTTCTTTTAAAATATACCAACATCAGATCCTGAGAAAATGGAAACTGTATTTGCCTAGTAGGGTAGAATGAGATTAGGCGAAGTATTTCAGAATTGGAAAATAAGAATATTGTATATTATTCTACCCACTGCTATTTTCTTATGGATTTTGATTGTTGTGATATTCTTTTCTCTTGAGCTGGTATATTCCTTCTATTACTACAGCAATATTATTACTTCTTCCCATTAAATAAAATATTTTTGGTGGTCAAGAATTGCAAGTCCTAGAAAAACTAAATCATATTTTTGATATATGTTCCTAATTGCATGTAAAGACAAATATTTCTTTGAGCTGAATTCAGCTGAAGTGGCTACTGCATATATTTTAAGCTTATGCTTGTTCTAGGTTTGTCCTGAGGAAGGAATGTAATTTGGAAAGAAAATATCCTAAGCTCACATTACAATGAGAAACAGCATAAAAATAAGCATTAAAATACTGATAAAGCAAAGACTTTTATTTTGAAAACAATAGTAATTAACAATGCCTCTTCATCTCCAAGTGGTAGGCGTTCAGGTTTCCAAATGTATCCAGAATTTTGTTTCTGACTAGCATTTACAAATACCAAATCAGGAGTGGTATTCTACTGGTTTGGCCTGGTTCAGCTGAACCGGTATCTCTGAAGATCATCTGGAAGCGAAACAGTTCACTCCGATGATCTGCTGTTGGGCCCATCCAGGCTTCCATACTGACCTTTATTTCCTGCTTTTGAAGCGCAGCTGCTTTGTGTGGCACAGCAGATTACTGTGCATCAGCTGTTGAAGACACAGAGAGAGTGCAGGGTTGCAGGAGGTGAGTAGGAAAGCCTCTGCGCATGCACAAAATGTGCACATGCATGCAAAGCGCCCCCACCAAGCCATGCCCACTAAACCAGTGGTAAACCACTTTGAAACCTACCACTGTGCCAAATACAATGATGCTTGCATAGACTACCATAGTTGTTAGCATTAAGTTTTTCTAAATATAAATATACAGTGCTGCACATCATCTATAGGAGAGTAACAGAGGAAGATGGGTTCTGATTTTCATACACCTCTCTTTTAGATATTTATTTTAAACAAGAACAAGGATATATATTTATTTGATCACACAGCCAAGACAATAAGATTATCTGAAAAACACTTCTACTATTTTCAAGGACACTGGGGGGAATGAAATGTATCAACTTTAGGGGCAGCAGCTACCTTGAAATAAAAATTTCTCTGCTCATGAATACAACAAAGTTACTGTGAATCCTTGAGTTTCTCGGGCCGGTTGAGGTGGCTCCGCCGCTCCCTCCTGGTTCGTCTGGGTTGGTCAAGCTGGCCTGGCTGTCTCCTTCCAGGAAGGCCTCGCCTCGTTCTTCTGCTCCCGGGACTTCGTTTTATCTGGGAGGTTGCTAACTGTGAGTGCCTCTTTTTGTTTTATTTCAGTTTCTTTGTAGGATTGTTGTCATGTTATTGGAGGTTCCTCTCTCCTTTTTTTATTTATTTTGTGTTTTCCCCCCCTCCTCAGTTTTTTGGGTTCGTTTATTTGCGCGTGCTGGTGTAGTGTTGCGTTCTAGTGTTCAAGAGCGAAGCTGGTCGATGTGCCGCTTCCATGTTCTACTGTCGTCCAAAACAAGTCGGTAAGACTGGGGGCCTGTGATTTGGGTAATTGTAGCTGGAAGCCGTAATGGATCCCCGGTAAGGTTTTTTGTGTAGACTAAATTGCCGGATTTCAATATGACCGGTATTTACTAAGGAGTCAGGGGGTTTGTCCCAGGTATATGTGGGGTGCAGTCTATCGAGGTAGGAGAGCCAGTTTCTACCCATGAGGAGTTCTGCTGGCTTTTTTTGGTTGTTTGTTGCTAGGGGTGATTATGTTTGGTTTACAATCTGTTAAGTTTATCTTGCATGTCCCCCATGTCCATTTTTTCTTAGGTCCTCCTTAGTTATAACGAAACATGCATTCAGCCCATCCATTTGAAGCTGGATGAGCCAGTGCTGTCAGGGCATGTCAATGCCCTGTGCACCAAGTACTGCTCAAACGCTAGAGCGGTAAACTGGGCCCATTATCCGAAACTATTATATCTGCAGTCCATGCATGGTGAAAAGTTTGTTTAACTGTTTCATGACTGCCTCGGGTGGTAGTGGATGCCATAAGAATGACTTTCTAATCAGTTCGAGTAGGCGTCCATGATTATAAAATAGGTGTTCGCCTTTTGTTGGCCCAGCAAAGACAATATGCAGTCTCGACCATGGGCCTCTGGAGTCTCCCATTCCATGACTGGTGCCAGTGGAGGGAGGGTAGGCCACAATTTTTGGCAGTCATGACATGTTTTCACCCATCGTTCAATGTCCTTGTCCAGCCCTGGCCACCAGACATAACTCCTGGCCAGGGCTTTTCATTTTGACTATACCGGGTGCCCCTCGTGCAACATGCAACACCTCTTCTGTAATTTTTCTGAGATTACCACCCTGTCCCCCCACCCCCCAATTTATACAGCCTTTTTCAATAGACAGTTCAGTCTGTCGGGTGTGAAAAAAGTTTTAAAAGTCTCTCTTTTGTTTTCATCCCGGCCAAACCTTTACCTACCCAATGCAGGATTTGAGCTGTTCAGTGGTCTTTCGCGCGTACCTTTAGTGATGTCTGCTTCGCGGTTAGTGGCAGATTCGACCAGGCTCGATTTGAGAGAGTGAGACAGTGGAACTGGGTCATCTTCTGTGTTGGGCAAGTAGGGAACGCTCAAGGCACATGGATGATGGTCTTTCCTGGGTGATGGACTAATGAGCGTGTAGTTTGTAGGCAAGCGAGGAATTCAGATCACCTTTGTTCATTTTGGTGATTAGAATGATTCCGTGGGTTTGTGTTTGTCCCCTGCTAGATTCCCTTAGCAGGGTTTTTGTGGTCAAGTGATAATTGAAAAAGTCCTACCATAAAGGATCGTGGAATCTTTTGATGCTGGTATTGATTGCGAGAAGCTTCTCGCGTCCAAGTTGGCTATAGTTTCTTTTCGAATGTTTGACCAGTGTTTGGAGTAGAAGGCGACTTGGGCGCTCTCTGCCGCAGTCTGGTATGCTGGTGGCTCCTAGCTTATGTGACGCTGATTCCAAAATGGTGATGCATCCATAGGTGACCATCACAACGAGCCAGGTGTCTCTGTATTGTCATACTGTGTCATACGTAGACGTTAATAAGTCCTTGATACTTTGGAATGCTGCTGTTCGCGCGTGGCCCCATTTTCCACCGTAGATGTTTTTGTTGAACAACCGATGTAAAGGTTTACTGCACCTCATGTTGCTTTTGGGGCTAGGACAGACCTGCCCGTCTGTAGCTGTGGGCTCAGTATGGCTGCCAGTTCCAAAACGGTGATGCATCACAGGTGACTGTCAGTGGCAGGGTTTGCTGTCATGGTATACAAACGTGTTGGATGTTAAGTAAGTCCTTATAATTGTTTGGAATGCTGTTCTTTTTTTGTCGGTGGGGTGTATCCCATGGCTCATCCATCGAGATGCCTAAAAAATTTCAAACCCATCGGTGGCTAGTTTACATTTTTCTCTCTTGACTTTAAAGCCCTCATCTCTGAATCATTGCAAAGACTTCTTTTAGTCTACTTTCTAGTTGGTTTGCGTTTTTTTGCTGACACCAGTACATCATCAAAATAAGGGACGACTTCCCTTGATTTTGTTTAGAATGCACTCCATGGGAGGCTTTGGAAAATGCCTGGGGCAACCGCTAATGCCAAATTATAGTCGGTTTGCACTTGAATGCCCCTCTGGTTGTAACTATAGTTCTATGCCTCTGCGGTTCGCGGTCACAACTGGTAGCTGTTAACTATTGCTTGTGTGAGATCGAGCTTCACAAAAAATTTTCCGTCCCCTATGAGTGCAATTAAGTGTTGCACTAACCGGACTTGGTATTGCGCTTGCTGGAGCACGATGATTTAGGGGTTGCCTTATAGTCTCCACAATGCGCACTGACCCATGTTCTGGTTTGTCAGGGAGTCACCAGATGGTGTTTCCCAACCTGCATGGTCGATTGCTTCATAACACCCCTTGTGCTATAAAGTTTGTTAGTGTGTTAGTTGTTTCATCTATTAGTTTTTTAAAGGGCAAAAGAACGGTGTCTGGCTTTTGCGTCTGATGGAGCTATCTTTGGTCTAGGCTTAAAACAGATGGAGTCCCTCTTGTACTCTGCTTAGGTCCCGTCGAATACATCCCAGCAAACTCTTGCAACAGCTCTCTTCCCTTCTGTTGGCTCGCAAGCAATGCTGTTGATCCGAGTCACTCCAATTTCCCAGGCATGAACCATTTATAAACCCAGGAGGCTTAGGGTGATCACGGTCGACGAGTAGCAGGATTCAGCATGAATTTTAAATTCAGCTAGAAATGTCCAAAGCCCACTACCGGGATTCGGTTTCCCTGGTTAGTAACTTTATATTCAGTTTTTGTTGTTCCAGTTTCTCTTTGCTTGATGTCTGATATCAAGCGTTTCTGATTGTGTCCCAAGGATACCATGATAAGTAATGATCCGGATCTACTTCCATCTCTCACAGGGCTTCCGCTTCAATGTTCACCTTACCCAGACCTTTTTTACGTTAACTGCCCTGGCATTTCGATGGTGTATCGTTCTGGTGCGGTCTCTTCTCCCTGTCTTGCTCGTCATCGCTTCTGCTTCATGGTTCCACCGCTTTCCGCTCTGTCTCTCTTCGATTCTGGGGGTGTATGCTGCCGCGCCTTTAGGACTATAGCTCTTTTTGTTTCGCAAACCCTGTGCAACATGTGCCCCCGTTTTTCACCAGCGCTACAGATGCATCTCTATAGAGACCCTGCATTCTCGAACCGGGTATTGCTCCGCATCCAGCACACTGGAATTCCTGCCTGCTTTTTCTTTTTTCCGTGCCATTTTTTTGTCCAACTGAAGCCTCATGTACATTCTTCATGCCTCACCATCATTGTCGCTAACGGGGTTTGAGATCTTCATAGTGGGCGTCGCTGTGGCTGTTTCTTCGCTCCTCTGCCCTCTTTCTCGGGTTGATTCGGCAGAACTTGGAAGTTGCGTTCATCTGGCGCATTAGTGGCTGCGGATTTCTGGCTGCTTTATTGGTGGTGGCTTCTGTGATGGCTCGGGCCACCTGTAATATTCAGTCTTTGTTAAGCAGCTTGCTTTGGAGAGTAGCGTCCTTCCCAAGCGAGAACACGCGGTCCCTCATGCCTCACTTGTTCTGCGAACTCGCAGCTCCTCCGATATTATCTCAGGGGCTGCAATGAAATCTCCGATGCTCTCGTCTTCCTTTTGGTCTCTTTTGTAAAACTCGTGAATCTTTGAATCAGGTGGAGACCACAGGCCACATAATGCCGGCTCGGATGCATTCCTGTTCACTTAGCCATGCCTCTGCCTTTAAAACATTCTTTGGTTTAGCTAGCACCTTTGCCATTTTAAAAACGTCTTGGTCCACAGTGCGTGAGGAATACAGCCCTCTTCCTCTGGTCACATATCTCCTTGCAGCTCCATCTGCTGTTCTAGAAACATTTAGGAAGTGATCAATGTAAGACTCCCAATACTTCCTTGCGCTGCGGTTGGAACGGTGTGGGCAGCGCATTGTTTACGGCCCATCGTGCTCGGCTTCTGGTTGCCGCGTGGCTTCGTTTGCCTTCTACGCACGGATCCCTCTCGTCGCCAGTGTTCTATTCGGGGAAATAAGCGTTGCAGGCGAAGACCGGGTTCTAACAAACAGCTCTTTATTCAAACAGTAAAGTAACTGGTAACAGAACATTGGCTCAAGCCACAGCAGCCATTCTTATAGTGGCTTGCGTGCGGCTTGTGGCCAGTGACAGTTGTTTGAGTGCTCCCGCCATTTGGCGGGCCAATCAGAATGGCTCTTAAGTAACCAATCCGAGAATGGCCTTCTCCACCAATCAGATCAAGGTATTTGGAGTCTACCAAATTCTATACATAACAACCTTAATCTAGGTAGCCCTGAATCATCTTAGTGAAAACTTTCTCCTGAAGTTACTAGTTCAAACTACAACTTGTAATTTTATTTGCTACTGAAAATGTATGCTAATTTCCTATACTGTTAATTGCATCACAATGGTGATCTGCATTAGTAGCATATCACCACTGTGATGACTGAGTGATACTATAAATGACTAGCATGGAAATTATCCAAATCAGAAACTGAACTGTAAGATTTTATTTTCTAAGTTACTTTAATTGGGAATCATTAATAGACTGTGAGAATAAACTGAGGAGAAAGAAGGAAGAGCTGCAACAGTCAGACAAGAGTTATCTCAATCTACAGAAAGAATAAGGATAGAGGAAGCATCTCAGATTTCTAACTCTCCAGAAAGTAAAGGCAGGGAAAGGAAGAACTTGCTTTCAGACTTTCAAAATTCTGTTATTGTAATGTTACAATAAAGGTAGCATTAGTACTCAGGGTTTTGGTTTCCTAGACTACTTCAAAGGACTCATATACTTGAATAAAATATAAGGCAGAACAGAGTATTTTCTATATTTATAGTAATGTACTATTGACTAATCACAGTCTTTGAACTTAGTCTGAAAGAAGCAAAGCAACTTGCTTACATGTAATCCTCATCTTGCAATCATAATTAGAACTGAAATCTCAGTGACTAAGCAATACAATTGCTAAGTGATCAGATGATCAGACCTGACTGTAATAATAATTACAATAACTTTAAATAAGGTTAAATAAATCACCATGGTCATTAAGCAAATCGTGTGGTCTTTAAACAAATACAGTTTCCCCCACTAACTTTATTGGAAAGTAACTGGGAAGGTCAAATATCACAATAACGTAAATGCAGGATGCTGCAACCATTGTGAACGCAAGCCAGTTGTCCAATACCTGTCTTATGATCATATGATGGTTGGGTGGTGTGATAATCATAACTTTAAGGATAGGCTATGTCACTTATTTTAAAGTGCTGTTGCAACTTCAAACCATCTTTTAAAAAATGGTCATAACTCAAGGAGTACCTGTATTTATTACATGAGCTATAAGAGGATTGTGCATACTTCAGCAATGTTTGTTTCCAAAGACATTCATCAAAGCTTGGGTGAGCAGAGCATCTCTCAGCTATTTGTTGAAACAGCCAAACATATCCTGAGAAAGTTTTTTT
This sequence comes from Laticauda laticaudata, assembly GCA_004320025.1. Classification (NCBI taxonomy): domain Eukaryota; kingdom Metazoa; phylum Chordata; class Lepidosauria; order Squamata; family Elapidae; genus Laticauda; species Laticauda laticaudata. The sequence continues at coordinate 2,074 of BHFT01020244.1, read as the reverse complement.
TTTTCCAAAGTTCCAGAAAAGCCTGGAATAAGGTGCTGCTCCTTCAAGAGCTACATTAGTTTCACAGTAATTAAAGTTATTCTACAAAACCTATGCCATCAGATAAAGACTGGATGCAACAATTATCAAATCAAAAAAGAGGAAAACCTGCACATAAAATCCACCTGTGCCATCTATAATTTTGTAAACAACAAACTTAAAGACTCAAGATCCATCCCACCACTAATAGGACCTAACGGTAATGATGAAACCATTAAAGCCAACTTCTTTAACACATTCTTTTGGATCAGTATTTGTAAACAGCAATAGTTCATGCCCAATATTTCATAGTAGAATTACAGACAATTACAATGATCTAATACATATCAATTTTAAAGAGAATAAATAAGTATTAATAATTAATAAAAATTAATAAAAATAATAAAAAAATAATTAATAATAATTAGAGCACTACATAATCTAAAACTATCTCTATCTATTGGACCCAACAGACTATGTGCCTATTTCCTAAAAAAGCTATCAACTGCTATAAGAGATCCTCTAAGCATAATCTTTGAAAAAAAAATTCAGGACCAGCTCCTTGCCCAACCTATGGTCAATAGCCACAGTCACCCCCATCTTCAAAAAGGGAAAGCCCAGCCTTGTTGAAATATCCTCTTTATGCTGCGTCACCTGCAAAGTCATGGAATCAATTATCAACCAATCCATTACCCTCCACTTAGAGACAACAACTTACTCTCTAATAAACAATTTGATTTCAGAAAAAAAAAATCCTATAATCTGCAACTCCTACACTGCAAAAACATATGGACTACACAACTCAATCAGGGCAAAGCAAAAGACACAATTTACATAGACTTTTGTAAAGCCTTTGATTCACTGGTACACAACAAACTACTTCTAAAACTAAAATCTGATGGCATCTCTGGACGCCTGCATAATTGAATAGCTGCATTCCTGTCAAACAGACAACAAATGGTCAAAATAGGGAACGCCCAATCAAATCCCATACCTATTAACAGTGGTGTCCCCCAAGGCAGCATTCCAGGATCAACTCTCTTTATACTTTACATAAATTACCTTTGTGATCATATTAAAAGAAACTGCATTCTTTTCGCGATGATGTAAAATATTCAATACCACCGACAATGCTGCTACACTTCAAAAAACCTTGACTATATATCAGAATGGTCAAACAAATGGCAACTTCAAATGTCAACAAACAAATGCTTTGTTTTACATATTGGCAAGAAAAATCAGAAAATAAAATACAAGCTGGACAGACAAGACCTTGTAGACAACTCTCACTCTGTCAAGGATCTTGGAGTTCTCATCTCTAATGATCTAAGTGCTCGAGCCCACTGTAACAACATTGCCATAAAGGCATTAAGAGTTATTAACCTAATCCTGAGAAGCTGTTGTGGTTCGCTGGCAGCAGATGCAGATGGCTGAGGTCTCTAACAGCGAGGACTAGGACAAGGAGCCTGCACGTGATGTAGGGATGGGGCCAGGAGAGTGGGGTGCTGCCTTCAGAGGTTGTAGAATCTGGCAGCAGTGATGAAGAGGAGCCTGGGGAGCCTGTGCTCAGTGCATGTGAGCACAAAGCTGTTTGAAGGAAAGAGCAGGTGAAGCAGCATAGGTGACTTGGAAGTAAGGCTGGAAAGTGATGGCCCCTCCCATAAGGGATAAAAGCCAGCCTTTGGGGTTGGCTTTTTTGCAGGAAGCAAAGAAGTTCTTTCTACTCAGTCCTCATTGAAGCTCTGCTTATTCTGATTTGTTTTTTGAAACTTTTGGCTTTGGATATTTATCTGCAATTAGACTTTTGTTCTTGGCAGCCTTTTGCAATATTGAAAGGGCTTGCTCTTATCTGGGACAATTAGTTTTGAATGACTCTTGGCTGTGAATGCACAGAATTCACAGCACTGCACAGTTTGCTTTTATACATACTTTGTGTTTATTTGATTTGAACAAAGCTTGGGTCAGAACAGAAGCTTTTTCTCTGGTAATATTGTACTACTAACTAGAGCATACAAAACATTTGCTAGACCAATTCTTGAATACAGCTCATCTGTCT